>RCWM02001091.1:0-117968 GCA_003667255.2 Euschistus heros
TTTTTTGATCTGAAATCTGAAAGGTGATTAAATTTACAATTTTGTAATTTAAATGTTTTTTTTACTTTTGTAAAATAAATGTTTTTTTGGCACATTATCGCTATATCACCAAAACCATTTGTCGGATCCAAAACTTAATATTTTTATCTAAAAACTGGTTAAATGTACTATTGGCTCCTATATATCTAACTTATAATTAACACCGGGAAATACCCACACCAGTCTACTGAACATGTCATAATTTACATATTTTGCCAAAAAATATACACATTTAGCGTGCTAGCTTGGGGGGTTTACAGAATTTAATATAATTTACATTTATAGCATCTGATAGCTAATTTAATCAGCTTTGAGATAGATAAAAGAATTTGGAATCGAACAAATATTTGAGGAGTTAGAGGGACAAATGTGCCAAAAAACACTAGGATTTTACAATAGTACGTTTTATAGCGGGCTGGCATGTACATTTTACGGAGTTTGGTTGAAAATTTATTCTTATAGTAAATTTAATCAGCTTTAAGATAAAAAAAGTAATGTTGTATCGGACAAATAGTTTTCAGAGTTATAGCCAAAAGAGCACGACAAACGTGTTTTCGCGGAGCTTTGGGACTGACGGCAAATTGGACAATTTCTCCATTTTTTCCCAATAACGTAACTTCGCGAAAAATGGTCCGATTTCGGATTTTGGTTTTTTTTTCATTATGTAGGTACTAGTTCCAGCTACAAATAATATTTGAAGACTTCCTTCGAAAAAAGGTTCGTTATCTTGTTATAGATAGAAAAACCAAAATAATGGTTTTTTTTGGTGGTTATTTGCGATTTTGAATATGAAGCCGATGGTTGCCGTGGTAGCAAACTTCAGATTCGGATTCAGCACCCCAAAGAACATAAAGATCCGTTGAGAATAAAAGTTCCGCAGTTTTTTCTTCAAAACGGCCTTTTGGAGTCTTATTTTACTGGACTACCATATAAAGACGCTCCATGAAGCATTATTTTGGAGGTCCTACAACTTTTGTTCTATTTCACTTTCCCAATGATGATTTTATTGACTAGAATTGTAACATTGTTCATATATAACGGGAAAAGGATATAAAAAAAAAAAAATTATTTTATTATTAATTTATAAAAAACTAGTTGAAAAAAAAAAAAAAGGAATCCACAAACAATAAAGTATTATCTATTCCTATTACTAATTAAAAAATTAAAATTACTTTATGCTATATTACTGCACATTAAAAAATATATATATTATGAAAAATATGATATATTATTTTTGCATAAATGTTGCTTATTCTTAATAAGGAATAATTATATTATGAGCTGTATTTATTAAAATTATTTACTTTTTTAATACCCAAATCAAAAAGATTTAGTACTTTTTCCTTCTTTTTTTTTTGATATCATATAAAAGTGATGAGTACAAAAAGTTATTGAATTTTCTACTTTGAATGGAGTTTAAATAGGCAGTTTCCTTCTTTCCCTTCCTGCCGCGCGTATTCCTGAGTTATAAAACTCATTTTTCTATCTTACGTTTTGCCATAGGAATCCACAGTCAAGATTATGCTAGGTTCGGGTAAAAACAAGAAGGTAGAAAAGACGCGAAATCCCTAGACGGCATAGGATCAAAGGAAATATCAACATTTCTAATACTATCGTAGGTTCAAACAACAATGGTCTGGTAGGACAAGATGTTTACAACCATTTCTTTGTGAAATTGAATTTTTTTTTTTTTCATTTTGATCAATCCATTTAATTGTTTCACAAGAGTAGTTTCATTTCTTATTTATTCGACATATCACACACAGTATAGGCTTGTTTGACTATTCTCCTCCTTCAAAACCCTAATCTCAAAGTAAAGGTAATAATAAATAATTGTAAGCTTTATTGTATGAGAAACTTCCCACATTTTTTTTTACGTCCCAGGGTCTAAATTGTAGAAAAAATTTTTTTTTTTACTGCTTAACATTTGAAAACGGTTAGACATAAGAAGTAATTCATTACAAAACCTTTTGATTTATATACATAAGAAGTAATTTTGGGAAAAATTTGATTTCGTAAATACTATTTTTATTTGTTTTTTAAAAATTATTTATTTTCCGCATACCCTCTTTCTCTAGTCTATTCGGGCCCCTGTTTGGTCAACAAACACGGAAGGCTACAAAGACAAAGAAAATATTTATAAAATATTACAATGGATCTAATAAGGCAGGGGTGCTCAAACGGTTGATCGCGATCGACTAGTCGTTCGCGAGTGCTTTTTGGGTAGATCTCGAGAAGAAAAAAAATTTTAATAAGTAGGTAGGTAACTAAACTACAAAATGTATTACGTAATAAAATAACACTGCTTGCGGCAAAAGGTGGCTTTATCAAAGGAACGCGCGGCACTTGTCAAAGAAAAGCCGTGTTGTTTCTAGACGAGAGACAGTACAGTCTAGTTTCGGGCGGCGCGTTTGACGGGAACATTCGAGACTTTCGTTCACGCCGATATAAATGTTGCGCCTGCAGGAATTGGAGTCATTCTGAATTGTAACTTGATGGCGATCCTACGTCGATACAAAGTTTATTATTAAATAGGGAAAATGAGTGCAGTGAAGAAATCTAAAACGTATCATTTTAATAAGGATTGGGAGGAAGAATTTTTCTTTTGTATGGTGAAGGGTAAGTGCATTTGTGTTATTTGTCGTGCGTCAGTTGCAATACCTAAGCGTGGTAACTTAGAGAGGCATCATAAAACGGTTCATAAAAACTATGAAAAGGATTTTCCGCTACCGAGTGAATTAAGAAAACGAAAAGTAAGTGATTTGATATCTTGTTTGAAAAAAGAACAATCCATGTTCACAAGACCAGCCAAACAATCAAAAGCTGCTACGATCGCGTCATTTAAAATATCTCATATTTTGGCGAAACACAAGAAACCATTTGAAGATGGATCGGTGGTGAAGGAAGCATTTATTGAAGCGGGTGAGACTTTATTTGGAGATTTTAAAAATAAAACAGAAATCATGTCTGCTATTAGAGAACTTCAGTTATCTCGTCCGACTGTCACAAGGCGTATTGAAGTCATGAGTCAGGACATCGCAGATAAACTAAAACATGATATCATGGAATGTACATACTTTTCTTTACAGTTCGACGAATCCATCGATATGACAGACACTGCCCAGCTGTGTATTTTTATTCGGATGGTATTCAATGACATGTTGGCTAAGGAAGAATTTTTGACAATCATTCCTCTGAAGGGGAAGGCCCGTGGCGAAGATATATATGACGTTTTCTTCAATTTTGTAAAAAACTACGAGCTACCAATATATAAATTAGTGTGCATTACAACCGATGGAGCACCAGCAATGACTGGAAACAAAAACGGTTTTGTGGCATTGTGTCGAGCTAATGAAGAATTCCCTTCATTTTTTTCATTCCATTGCATTATACATCAACAAGTTTTGTGTTCAAAGTTTTAAACACGGAGGAAATTATGGGCATTGCAACAAAAATTGTGAATTCCATCCGTGCACGTAGCTTGCAACGGCGGCTCTTTCAGTTGCAGTTGGAAGATAGGGAGTCAGCTGAACACACTGATTTAGTTCTTCACACGGACGTCAGGTGGTTGAGTCGCGGAAAATTCCTAGAAAGGTTTCAAGAATTATTGCCCGAAATAACAGCTTTTCTAGACGAAAGAGGTGATGACACTCAGATTTTGAAAAACGAAAAAAGGCTAAATGATTTGGCATTTTTGACTGACATCACAATGCACTTAAACACCGTTAACTTGGAGCTTCAAGGTAAAGGAAAAACTATTATTGAGATGATTAGCGCAGTAAACGCATTCAAAAGTAAATTGCAACTTATGATAGATCAACTGAAAAGAAAGGATCTGAAACATTTTCCGTCTTTGAAAGCAAGGATTCCTCAGTTGAATTATGATACGTATGAGGCTGAATTATCAAATATTTTGGGACAATTCGAAATGCGTTTTTATGATTGCAGTAAATTGGAAAATATAGCATCATTTATGAGTTATCCTTTTTCATGTAAAAACATTGAGGAATTAGCTACTGAAATAGCAAGTCAGTTTAATATGAACTCATGTTCTGTTGAAAATGAGTTGGTGCAGATTATATCAGATATACATCTCAAAGCTACAGCATCTGATACAAATTTCTGGTGTTTTATATCTGAAGATAAATATCCGAATGTAAGGCAAATCGCCTTCAACTGACGGCATTTTTCGGGTCAACTTACTTGTGCGAGTCTGCATTTTCTGAAATGAAGATAATTAAGTCAAAATATCGCAATCGACTAACTGACGATCATATGTCATCATGCTTGAGATTAGCACTCAGTGGTTACGTACCATCTTATGAAAAGTATGCTGAGGACATGCAGTGCCACGCTTCAACATCCAAAGCCACTCCTTAGTTAAGTTTAACACCATATGTAACTCTTTTGTTTTGTAACAACAAATAAACTCGCAATTTTGAATAACTATGAGTTTTTTCATTGATATTGTAGAGAAGAACCTAACTAAACCTAACCCAAACCTTGACTAAAATAATGTACCTATATTGTGCAGAAAGCTAATATCTATATATGCTACGGTACACCCTACCTAGGTAGGTAGGGTGTATCGTGTATGTACGACAACCCTGCATCACACACACTTGCAGTCTCAGAGTCGATCGTAAGTAGTCTAAAAATATTGAGGTAGATCGCCAGCAGTTCAAGTTTGAGCACCCCTGTAATAAGGTATTTGATCGCAAAAGGGAGTGTGTACGTTTTAAAACCCCTTTACTGCGAAATAAGTATATTTTGCCCCTTATGATTCCATTTTATTCATTTTTTTCTGTTTGGTGACTAAATTGCTGAGAGAATATATATTGATATTTACAAGCTTACAATCAGAAAACGGCTAGCTGTATGAATAAATTTATTGAAAACATTATTGATTTATTACGTTTGATTCCGAAAAAAACATTCGTACTTTATTTTGACATTGACTATATCTCGAAAATGGTCGACTCTAGAAAAATATGTTACAAATCTAAATTAAAGCTGATTACATTTCCTATAAAATTGATTATGTATAAATTTGTCGAAATTCTAATGGTTTTCGAGATATACGTTATTGAAAATCGGTGATTTTCGGGGAAAAAACAAATGTTACCTCACTTTTTGTAATACTTTATTTCTAGTACCTTCCCCGATCGTTCCTCAGAAAAAATTACATAATCAAAATTGTAGAGTATTAAATTTAATTTAATTTCATATATAAGTTTCTGGTATTTGAAGCAAATGTTTAACAAAAAAGTGAGGTAAACATTTTTTTTATTTCTAAAATTATCGATTTTAAATAACATATATCTCGAAAACCGTTGGAATTTCGACAAATATGTATATAATAAATTTTATAGGAAATTCAATTAGCTTTAATTCCGATTTGTGCATATTTTTCTTGAGTCCACTGTTTTTCGGAATAAGATCGAAAAATACGAATTGGGACCTCTCTTCTCCCCCCCAACCTTAGCTCAACCTCCAGGTTCGGAGACTTTTAGTAGGTTTGCCTTCTAATTGCTCCTGGCGAAGCTGTGACATCAGAAATTATCGCATATTTCATGCAATCTACACCCCTCATTTCAACACTCTTTGACTAGGGTCGCACTTTTCTGCGAAAACACCTATATCACCATTCATTTGGCTACAGTTTCCGAAACTAATTGTTCGATCCGAAATTTCTTTTTTTTCATCTGAATGCTCATTAAATTTACTATAAGAACCTATATATAACGTTATGATCAAGTTTCGTAAAACAACCATACCAGCACACTAAAAACCGCGACCTGTTTTGAAATTCAAACTTGTTAAAGTAATTGGATTATTTAATCTGGGCTGCAAAGCCCAGATAAACTTGATAGTATTGGTTATTTGTAAGGTTAATCATATTTAAAAAACCAAAGGTCCTTTATGTTTTATACAATATTTTTTCGAAATCAGGAACACAAAATATATAGGGAAAGATGATATTTTTGGCCAGCTAGACCTACAAGTTACCTCTCTGTGCGTTGGTGTTCCATATTGGTGTTATTTTATTAAACTTAAATTCAATTGAAAAATTCAATAACTTTTTGTACTTATCACTTTTATATGAAATCAGTAAAAGTACTTTTTTTTTTATCTGGGTATTAAAAAAGTAAATAATTTTAATGAATACAGCTCATAATATAATTATTCCTTATTAAGAATAAGCAACATTTATACAAAAATAATATTTCATATTTGTTCATAATATATATTTTTTTAATGTGCAGTAATATAGCATAAGTAATTTTAATTTTTTTAATTAGTACTAGGAATAGATAATACTTTATTGTTTGTGAATTCCTTTTTTTTCAACTAGTTTTATATAAATTGATAATAAAATAATGTTTTTATTTATATCCTTTTCCCGTTATATATGAACAATGTTATAATTCTAGTCAATAAAATCATCATTGAGGAAGTGAAGTAGAACAAAAGTTGTAGGCCCTCCAAAATAGGGCTAGAGCATGTCGTTATACCCGGCGGCGGAAGTTGGGGGATCAGTGTTTATAATCGCTTATCCTCTACCATACTTCTAACGTGATTTTTCCTAATTCCTTCTTATATTTTGATGCACCCCGCATTTTTAAATATATTTACAATAAGTATGCAGTTGTTTGGGTTATATAGTTTTTAATTATTGTTTACTTTTATAATTTTTCGAAATTTCATTTCGGATCGTGTAAATTCTATTTTGAGTCCCAAACAACCTTTCGATGGAAATATTATTTTAGATTTGTAGTTTGAGGCTGCTATAGTCATGATAGATGTAGATGCTACCTGAAAAACAAAACAAAAACATTTGCATAGAAATTCGTATTTATGAGTTTCGGCCGATGTTGTTCGTATAATTAAAATTTTGTTTTCGCCAATATTTATATTTTATTATTCTACACTTGCCTATTAGTTGACTTTTCTTTAAAAAATACTAGAAAGTATTTTTTTGAACCTAAAATTGTAAATATCTCATATATGGCCTTCTAAAATAGATTCATCAGATTCTATGTCCATTTTATTAATAAATCCTTTTTCCGATCTAAAAAATGTCTATTGGTTTCTTAATTAGGAGGAATCTAAAATTGACCCCGTAGGTGCTGCGATCCCTTGAGGCAGAAAAACACACCAGAGTGAGGGGACATTTAGCCTTAAGTTAAGTTTTGATTTCTGCTCATAAAGAGTTTATTTCAATTTAAGGTTGGTATATAATACAGTAAAACTGTAAAATAACACGTCTTTCGTTTCTAGTAGGATGTCATAAGTACACTTAGCCCCTCGAAACTGTAAAAAGCCAAACAGATTTTATAGTTATTGTTTTTTTTCCTACTACTACTAACGAATCATCTAGAATTTCTTTTTTTTATCTGGTACTGACATCCTCTCTAAATGCTTATGTTATGACTTATATTCAGGGAAATTGATATTCGCTCACCACATTTCTGTTTTTCCCTATGAACTCATCTTTTTATTATCTAAAACATTGCTATTCATGTAATATACAAATCCTCTAAAAAAGTAAAGATAATATAAGATAATATCCTCTAAAAAAAGATATATTAACAAAGATACTACTAATTTTAATTCAAATAGACGAAATAAATTTAATTTTTGAATCCATCTGGACAAACGTCTTACTTGGAATCCACATACAAGACTAAAACGACAAGAAACTGCCCGTCGCTATCGACTACTTCAACATTTACTTGACAAACGCTCCAACCTTCCAATTAATTACAAAAGACTCATTTACATGACAATAATTAGACCAATTTGGACATACGGAGTTGAGCTTTGGGCTCCACTAAACCATCCAATTCATCTCGTATCCAATCCTTACAAACCAAAATCCTTAGAAAAATCCTAAATGCTCCTTACTTCGTCACAAACAAACTTATCCACAAAGATCTTCATATACCTTACGTTTCTGACTTAGCTCAACCAATATCAATCCTTTCACAGCAAGCTCCACAACCTTTCAAATCCATTAGTATCACAACTTGCTTCTCATTCAATTCCAGATAACCCTCTGAGGCGCCTGAAAAGAAGATGGCCTCGGGACCTTCTAATATAGTGCTTCATCATGTAGAACCTTAATACGTGCTACCAATGGGTAGTTGCTTTAAAAACAAGTGAAGTGTCATTTTTATCTATTTCATCACATTTATTTGGTGTATTATATTTTTTGTATATACAGTTGTAACTTTCAATAAATAATTTAAATAAAATTTTGAATGTTATTTTCTTCGCGTCTACTTTGTATCTCCGCTTTCATAATTTCATATATTCTCGCGTATCATTTGATTAGTTTAAAAAACTGCAAAATATAAATATACCATAGCGTGTGTATAATAAATAAAATAATTATTTAAAAAGAAAGCCATCCTTACAGCGCTATAGAATTTTTATCTTGCAACTCCCACTGCTTAGGATCCCATTGCCATAAGGATTCGAACAAACAATTTTTAAACCAGAACCGTTATCGTTTCTGTTAAGAATGAGTAACGCTGTACAAAGATAAAGGTATATCTGTTATCTGATAAATAAGGCTGTGAATTATATGCATTAAAAACTGCTAAATATGCACATATATATATATGCAAATATATTAGATGAAATATGCAATTAAATTCCTAAAATATGCAACTATGCATATTATTTAGAAAAAAAAAATGTGATATATACTTATGCATAAATAAAAATTTAGTTTAAGTAACTGTGTTGAAAAGGGAAACAATTGGAAAAAGACCATTAAAAAAACCAAAATACAAGTCAAATATTAAAAAGGAAAACACGTACGGAAGGGTATGTCAGCTGGACATCAATCAGTATCGAAACCAGAATTTTCTAATCCGGTGGAAGTTTTTTAGAACCAAAGTAACCAAAGTTTTTTTTTCAAATTTTGATTTCTTACCTTTTTTAATTTTTAGTTAGCTGTTTGTATGTGCTGTTTTACTTAAAATTGTCCAGTAGTTGATACAACTTTATAAAAACAAACATGGAGCAAGAACTATAAATTAATCCATTTAAACAATTCCAAGAGAAGTGAATCCGATCTAAAGTTAAGAGAAGAATCAGCTCCTGGACAAACACGGGCTTATTCATTTGATAAGAAAAAAATAATAGAAGTCCCTGAAGCTATTTTTCGGTTTTTATTTATATTTAATTTTTTTATTTTTTTCAAAAGCATAGTAAAAATCGAACGTAAAATGCTGACATGCCAGATATGTATATAAATATGTAATAGCAGATCAAATATATATTTAGTTTATTTGCAAACTATGTGCAAATATGCAAAACAAAAATGCTGGATATGTAGAAAAATAAGCAATTACTGTCTAAAATATGTAAAAATATGCATTTACGGCAAAATATGCTCAAATATGCAAAATAAAATAACTCGAATTGAATTTAAATGCCTCGAAAACATATTTATTTTGATGATATTAGATGTTTTAGTGAGCTAGGAGAAATATGCAAATGCATATATTTCACAGCCCTACTAATAAATAATAAAATAACAATATGTTAGGCTACTGGTTGCACATCTGGCAGGATTTGACGATTTTTAACGGCCGAATGAAATCCTTGACCATAAATTAATTTTTGTCTTCTTTAAAATTGATCAAATCGTTTCAATTTTTAAGAAGGCATTCTCTCTTCCCGTTTTCATCCTTTTCACAGGAAACTTGAGGATACTAATTTGAGATCTTCGAGGATTTAACGGTTGCAGAATAGCTTGCCATAGTTGTCCTTTTGAAAATTGATTAATTCTTTTTGGTTTTAATCAGTACAGATGTAGATCGCTCTGTTTTGCTTTAGTTGGCGGAAGGCGGTACAGATCCGCAACAGCAGCATTGCAGAAGTACATATATCTTTGGGAGAAGGAACATTGCCCGATCCAAGAACGGGACTCTGCAAAGAAAAAGGATCCTGAACTTGTCTCCTCCTTGGTGAGGGCTCTCCTCAGGCTGCTCTGTGATAGCAGGATCAGGAGGTACATTATAGGTGAGTATACAAATGATGGCGTCTGATGTTTATCCTCACAAAAAAAAATGTATCAAAAATTGTATAGAAATTGTATAAACTCTTTGAGGGATAGTCCAATTTTTTCGCAAAATTTATTCCCTATTCGACTTACTTGTGCCTTCTAATAAAGGGTAATAATTCGCTGGGTTATTTTATAAAAGCCTATACTTATTGACAATACGTTATTGTAATTATTTAATGAACCGTGAACTATTTAGATCTCTTATACCTCGATATAACTATCCTCAAGGGGAACGAGAAAACTTAAAATTATCGAGAATTTCGATATATCGAGGTTCAATTTATTGAGGTGATTTCTGACTGACTTCGGTATACAGGGTATATCGCAAGTAGATGACAATAAGCAAGATGGAGAAACTAGATAAAAAATATAGTTAAACAACGCAAACCGCATGGTTCTATTTCATTCCATTCCAGACATATGCCACACAGTCGTCAATGGACAAAAATCAAAAATCGAAGTCTTTTTTACCGATCAGTCTACCTTTTGATATTCTTAAATATACCTTAGACAACTATTTTAGTATGATTATCTAATTGTTTACATATTCGTTTAAGTCAACTCAACCGAAAACTTCTGGAGTATTTTCGTTTTGCGATTTATATCATAGACGTAAATTATATTTTATTGCACTCACATCTCATTGGATAAAAAATAACTATTGTTAACGATGCAATATACAGCTCAAGATATCTATTTTAAAATATACTACTTTAATCTGTAAGCTGAGCACTTATTATATTCATTGCATGTATAGTTTCAAAACTGTAAACTTTACAGTTACTTTAAGTTTCGTTGGCCAGGTTGAAAATTATTCAAACTTTGAAGAGGCTTTTTAAAAAAATCCTCAAATATCCTTTTGTAGTTTTTGCATATTCTTATTGCTTGGTATTTAGGCTTTGATTTGCCATGAATTTTAACTGCGCCTGCCTGCGCCTGGACTGTTTTATTTTATTTTTTTTGTTGAAAAAGAGGGCCAATGTCCAGTTTGCTAAAATATGTTTTTTCCCATAAAAAATCAGATCAATAGCTGTAGTCACTTAAAAACTACATACGTTTATGGACGTGGAAGAGTCTAACCACCAATTGGAAATAGAAATATCTACAATTAGTCGGTTATTTTGCTTCAAATTCAATTAATAATCGAATGAGGTCGACAGGAGTCGTAACTCCGTTTTAACTGTTTTTAAGGACACTGTTTTACATCTGCCAGGATCTGACGATTTTTTGAGGCCGAAGGACATCCTCGGCCACTCTCTCCATCCACAATTAGAATTAGCTTTTTTCGTCCTTAAGGATTGCTGTTTTTAACGGTTTTTTTAAGTTATCCGAAGGATAACTTCCTCCATTTTTTGTCCTCCTGGATACTGTTTTAAAATATTTAACGGTTTTAAGATGGCGGTCCTTAAAAGGACACTGTTTTGAAATATTCGATGATTTAACTGTTTTTAAGATGGCGGAAGGATATTCCGACTTTGTTAAGGTATTCTACGGGAGGCTGGAGATAACTGTTATAAGGACAATGTTTTACAGATCTGCCAGGATCTGACGAAAAATCTATATCTTATTATCTTATTATAATATATGTTATAGCGTATAAAATATTATATGTTTCCAAACAAGGAGATATTAATTTAAATAAGTTATTTTCAACTTAAGGTTTGATTAAATTGATTAAGTATATGGTATGTTGCATTTTTTATTTCTAGTTTAATAAGCCTGAAAACAATTTTTTTTCCTCTATTTTCGGGCTTTTAACGTTACAACCCATTTTTTCTAATTTAGTGAATTCGATTTTCGAAGCAATGAAAGCCTCCAGTAATTTGATTTTAATTAATCATTAATTAGATTGTTGATTTTTAAAATTGTATTAATACTTATAGTTAATCTGTCTTTGCCATTTTTACAATGTTTGTAGCTGTTTTTTACTCTTTCTTGATCGTAAAATATTTGAAAATATACCCATAAGTAAAACTGTTATTTTTTAAAAATTGTATTGAAATTAATTTTTTTTTTTTTTCAAAAACCTGATTCCCAATTATGTTTGTTTTGTTTAAAAATAGATGAGTACGGATTCTTTTGGGACTGACTGTAGGTAGATTAAGATTATTCATAGAAGCCTATAAAACAAAACAAGCTTCTTCAGCATTAACACTCAAACAAAAAGCGAATCCCCATGTCACTCAGCACTCTTAAATAAATCAATAGGGCAATTTTATATGTATTGTGAAATGCCGATGAGAGATTGTTCTTAAACAAAGTACTGAAGACTTTGGAATTTCGGAGATGTTCTTTTTCAAGACATCCAGAAATTCATTACTAGTCCTACAGAGGCAGAAGATGGATTTAGATATTTCATAAAGAATATGATCGCTACGCATACCAAACCCATCAAACTATCTTCCTTTAGTTAGATATTTAGTTTTTAAGGATTGAATTATCCCACAACTTTGATAAATGAATGGGTGGAGGGAATAACAAAGTATGTTACTCTGGGAAAATTTACAGAAGTACTTAATATAGCATTTTACTGCGATACCTAAATGGATCTGTGAGTGCAAAGTATAACGTTTTTTCCAGCACCTCAACAATAACACAACACAATGTACGTTATTCCAGTCAATAATGCTAAAATGAGGGTTGTAGAGTGCATGAAATATGCGGTTATTTTTTACCTCAGAGATTCTTTAGGAGTACTTAAACATAAAACATACTAAAAGTTCCCGCCCCTGGGGGTGAGCTAATGTTGGGGGGAGGGGAGAAGGTTCTATTTCTGGTTTTTCGATTATACCTCGAAACGGTGAACTCTAGGAAAATATGCTACAAAAAAATTAAAGCTAATTAAATTTCCTATAAAATTGTTTATATACGTATTTGTCGAACTCTCAACGGTTTTTGAGGTATACGTTATTAAAAATCGATAATTTACAACAAAAAAAAAATTGTTTGTCTCACTTTATGTAAAAAATTTGCTTTAAGAGACAGGAAAGAATATGTGAAATTAAAGTAAATTTAATTCTCTACAATGTTACTTCTGACATTTTTTCTGAGGTACGATCGTGGAAGGCACTAGAAGAAAATGTTTGACAAAGTCTTTTTTTGCGAGAATTAACGATTTTCAATAACGAATATCTCTGAAACGGCTAGAAGTTCGACAAATGTTTATATAAACAATTTTATAGAAAATTTGATTATCTTTAATTTTTACTTTCAACATATATTTCTAGAGTCCACTGTATTCGAGATATAATCGAAAAAACCCCAAAATGGGACATTCTCACCTCCCCCCCCCTCGACCGTTAGCTCACCCCCATGGGCGGGTACTTTAATATGTCTATCTTCTAACTACTCCTAACTAAGCTATAAAGTCGAAAATTATCGCTTATTTCATACACTCTACACCCCTCATTTCAGCAGCCATTGTCTGGACTACTAGTAACTAGATGAGATTCAGGATATATTTCTTAATCTAGCGCATTCTCTGGAGGTGCAATTACATACACCAGTTATTCTCGTACCAACATACAAAGTTATTCTTGCCACCAGTTAAAAATAATTTCTTTCAGTTTTCTGAATCATCACTATTTATTTAACCGATTTAATTAATTATAAAAAAATTAATAAATGTAATAAAAGAAGTAGGGAAATTTACCTGTTTCAGTCTCAAGACAAAAATATTATTAGAATATTCATTTATATTTTTATAATAGAAATTGGGATTATTAATAACAAGTGGATTGTTATTTATTATATGAATAATAAATGGTACTAGCGGTTTAATAATTTATTTCTTGTACAATTATCGTTCTATTAATTGATTTATTTTGATTTTTTAGCTTACTTTTAGATTATGCATTTAAAAAGGAATTTATTTTTGAACTGAGGTATCGGCACCAAGAATCGAGAATCGATCCAGTATCGAGATTAGAAAAATGTGATAAATTTTCAGTTGAGCATCGTCTTGAATGATATTTTAACATTGAGTCGTATATTGACTATATTATCCGTAATTATTTTCAATAATATTAATAATAATTTATAGATATTCATATTAATGTAAGATATTATAGTTTATTTAGAATTGTGAATAATTTGATGACATATAGCAATAAACAACAGTTCCAGTACCGACTGCAATAGTGTAGGAACAAGGGTAGGGGAAATTTTTGTGTTTGAATAAGTGGTTAAATCTAAACTAAAATAATTTTTAATGCCCGTATATGTCGAACTGTTTCAGTTGCTAAGGTAATTTACAAGTCGAGGAAGAAGCTCGAGAAACTGATGCAAGCATGATGCTAAAGAAATATATTTGATCTGCACATCCCTTGTAAATACTTGTCCTGAGAAATATCTTAATAGAAAATAAATAAAGTTGGAAATCGTTCCTTTCATTTAGAGTTTAATGTGTAATTAATTTAATGAGATTAATATTAGACATATTGTGTAGTATAAGCAGTGTTGCCCACTCCTACATAAAGTTTTCCCCCGGGTAGCAACAAAATTTCCCCCGTTTCCCTCCAGCCATCTCAAATCTTCCCTCCGATTTCCCCAAATGACAAATGAGTAATTTTATTTTTCAAATTTCATAATCAGACATTAAATTTATTTAAGTCTTCATGTCCTAATTAGAAATTAAGATATAATTCGTATATTTAATATAATTTATGTAATTAGGTATTATTATTAAATAATAATATATTTTTTTAAATACTTATACAGCTAAAATCTACGCTACTGTGCAAACTGACATTTGTTTATTAAAAAATTTGAGTGAATGGCAAAAATATTTGGTTATAAACTTTTATTTGCAAATTTATGATTATAACAAAATAAGGTATTGTCACAAGAGATGACAAAAAATATATCAGTAATTAAAAAACATCTCACCAGCAGGAGTAGGTTATTCAATGGATTTGTAACCGGTTGTTATAAAAATCGAAATTGGACTTGCTGGTTTTGGAATTTCACGCCTCAAGTATACGTATAAATAAATAAATTGATGTAATTACTTTGAAGAATGGGAAAACATGGTCGAATGTTCATTGTTTGTTAGTTTGGAATAAATATTTTTTTAATTATTTCAAATTATGATATAAGAACTCTTGAATTAGCTCTTATCAAAATAAGAATATTTATCTAAAGGGTTTGTTCAGGTATATTATTTAACAGTGAAAAAATAAAATAAAAATAGGATATTAGCTTTATTGTTTACAATCTTGTTTATATAATTTCTCCGGAAAATCGGAAAAGCATTGTGTTTCTGTTTGGCATACAAATCAGTTACTTGTGTAAAAAGCTTAATGGAAATATGTATTTTAAACATAATAAACTCTTCATTGGGATAAAAAGCGAAGAAAATATTTATTGTTTAATAGAAAATAAAGGAAAACTGTTAATAAAGTACACCAAATCAAAGGATTTTATGTTATTACATTTATTTATTATTATTTAGATTTACAATGTAAGGTTTAAAACCCAATCTTAATGAACATATACCTCAATTTTGCCGTTGGCTTCTGAATGCAGATGATATTGAAGAATACCACGTTTTGACGTGAATTTTATGGACAGATGAGTCTGTTTTTACAGGGAAAGGTATTTCCTACCATGTGGGGTACCATGGTGTTGGATAGTCATATTTTGCCGTACGTCAGGTGGAATTTCGTGATGAAGTTGTGATAGAATGTTTTGTAACTAATCCTAGTAATACTCCCAATTAAATCTGTTGGGCAAACTATTATTTTCCAACAGTATTTGACAGCAGTGCAAAAACGAATTTACCAACGTTACCCCCGTGGATAGGTGGGAATGCCTTACCCTGTAAAAACAGATTCATGTGTCCATAAAATTCACCTGGCTCTGGAATCTTGTTGATCATTTGGATATTACCAGAATATTTATTTCTAATAATCATTTCATTAAAAAGAAACTCAAAAACTATGAAGGTATTTTTAAGCTACACTAAAACAGCTCTGATTAAGAAGAACTTTGAGCATGATTATATTCCTTTATAAAGACCAACAAAATTATATAACCTCGCATGATGCTGCAATGTCATATATAGTATATATATGTATAGTATATAGTAGTATAACAGACCAAGCTGATACAATATTGATGGATGATTTATGAAAAAATCTATTATATTAAAGGAATGCTGTTCATTTGATGATAAGAACTCAAGTAACTTTTGAAATGAGATTATCAATGAAAAATTACTAATTTTAATTTAATAAATTTATATTCTTTTAAAAAAATGTTTTTCATTAACCAATAATCATCACTACTTCTAATATAACAGGCTGTAGCCTATTTTATATATATATTATTTTTTTCAGCTATTTGACTATTTCCAGTTCTTTTTTCTTTTTTTTTTCTGTTAAATACTCAAATAATGAAGTACAATTTTTAGTAATTCATTTAAAATATTCAAAAATAGTAACGGACAGCACTAATTATGTTCATAAAAAAAAAAATTATACCACCAGAAATTATGGAATTGAATTGTTAAGCAAAGTAAGACTTTTTCCCAATAAAATCGAAAAAAAAATACAATAAAAAATATGAAAAAGCTTCCAGTGATTTTAAAGTGTGGTGTACAAATGAGAAGGTTAAATATGTATCTGATGTTTTCCCATTGGCACTTATTCTTTAAAACATTGAAATGTTATTGGAGACCAGCTGGATATGAAATTTTGTGTGTATAACTTCATCTCTCTCGCGATTTAATAACTCCCTCAACTTCTTCTTTTGAGCAAATATGATATCTATGTTATTCCTCGGAAGAATAATAGCCTACTATTATAGAATAATACGATTGGTTTTATGTGTCGTTCCTAAACTAAGGGCAATTTTCAGTGAATCATAAACAGTGACGTCCATAATAAATTCAGGGTTTTCATTTTACATTCCATGTTATTGTTGAGTCATTTCCTGCCCAAACCACTAAAAGATATATCCAAACTACGGTTGCTTGTATTTTTTCCTAAATTTTACATAGCTGAAAATGGTTCAAAGTTTCATTCAAACATCCTTCTAATTAATTATACAAGTAGAAAACAATACATGTATATTCAGGAATATAAAACAGAGTTTATTTAAAAAAAAAAATAATTAATCAATTCTTAGAACTTATTTTGTTCTTGTATGTAAAGTTTTGAATCATTGTCAAGAAGGTTGAATAATTGTGAGAAATATGGGATTATTGGTGCTGTTCGATGGTGTGTTGTGTAGCAGCATCCCTGAATTACAGCAGCATAACTTGTCTGAAGTAATGTTTTCAAGACAGTCACAACTTGAAAAGCACCGAGGAACGAATGAAAACATGTAATGTTTTTATTGCCTGTCATTGTAATGTTCCTTTGTAATCTTATTTCTTGTCCGACAAAACTGTTTTTTATAAAATGATAAAAGTATAATTGACTGTGAATGGAGAAGAAGATAATCAAGGATGCAGTCAAAGAGAAACACGTCTAAGAAGAAATAAGTACTTTAACGCGTGCTAACGTTTTGACCTGCCTTGCAGGTCTTCTTCAGGGTCACCGAACCACACTGGTCTCAGTGTCTTCTTCTATATTTTTTACATATAATATATTTCAGCATATTAGAAAATCAATTCAATTTTTATAAATTTAAATTATTTGAGAAAACTTGTATTCAATTTTTATAAACTTACGTATTATTTGAGAAAACTCCCTTCAAAGTTCATTTTCTCATTGTCGTGGCTTTTTCTACCGTCATTAGCATATCCTCTAAGTAGTATATGGAGATAACACACTGCCAAGATAACATTTAAGTACATTTTTTACCATAATTTACTTTGATTATTATCAATTTGACATGATGAATGTTTTCAACTGCTCCTCCCTAGTGGTTTCTGCGCCTCGATCGGAATATCAGTTGCAATTTATTTCAATTCTATCTCACTTGGTCAGCGCTACAGATTTAATCATTTGAAATTTGGCTTCAGGATGCCGAGAAAAAACAGAGAGAGAAGCTCCTGAAAAGATAAGGGATCTAAGGAAATCAAACGAGTTCATGAATAGTTATACATATGAAAAGTATCAGGGACAGCTGAAGAACAAAAAATAAACAAAAAAAATATATATAAACATAGAATTCAACTAGAAAATTGCCTCTTGTTTAGGAATCATCCCTATATGATATGGATCCACAATCGTTCATAAGCACTGCTAGGAATAATGGGTGAGATTAATTATTAAAAATACTTCGATTCTATTTTGAACCGAAGTGGTTCGATAAGAGGTCAGAAAGATAAGATATAAATATGTGGGATAAGAGATATCGGTCAGTAGATAGGATGCTATCGAAGAGGCAGTTGGTTAGAGCGATGAGCACCTACCTCGCCGAGGAACCTCGGTACTCCTTCCTGTCGAGGTTGGGCATAGCCGCCTCCAACCAGGGGGTCTACTGCGGCGGCAACTGGAGGGGGAGTGGGCAGGTAATATCAATTATCATCGCTATGGCAACTATATAACAACTATTAGGTTACCAGGAATCAGATGCTAGATGTCAAGGTCAATCGATATATATATATATCTTTTTAACACGCTTTTTTTTATTAAGTATGTATTTTATTAAATTCTTGATCAATTGTATTTTTTTTTCCAATTTGAACGGTGTTTCCATTCGTCGGTTTTTTATCAGGTCAAACGTTCCTTCCACTTTTCCCTGTCCCACCAATCAATCTCATCCTTCCATTCCTTGCAGGTCGCCCTCTCCATTTATTTCTATTTCTATTTCTATTTCCTTCTGTTGGTTCCACCTTCTCACCATTTCAGGCAATCTTCCAGAAGGATGTCCATACTATGTGAACTACTTTTTCTTGACATGTTCCATCACGTTCCACGTGATTTCCATTTCCTCCTTATGTCTTCATGTCTTACCCGATCTACTCTAGATTTTTGGATACACCTCCTCCAGTAGTCCATCACAACCATATTTGACCTATCTCTAATCCTGTTGGCGAGGGTCCACGTTTCAGCTCCACTTATAATCAATGATTAAACAATTCTTTTCGGAGAAGGTCCTGTTCCACTGGCGTAGCGAGGGTGTGTGCGAGTGTGCGACGCACACATCACACACCATTGTGAGCCACATTTTTTTCTTGTTTTTATTTTTATTTGTTCATAAGAATATAACAAGATTGTATATATGTATAAGTTAGGGTCGCTGGAGAAGTTCGGAGAGCAGACTATAACCTGAAAAGAAACTTTATTTGACACAGTTAAGACCTTGAGAGTTTCATTTCAAAAATTCAAAAACTGTTAAAAAAAAGGGGGGTGGCCATCGAATATTGAACACCCTGTGTGTGTGTGTGTGTGTGTGTGTGTATATATATATATATATATATATATATATATATATATATATATATATATATATAATATAAGACTTCACAATCTTCCCTTCTTGAGAAGATCAACAGATCGAAATACCGATAAAAAAAGGGTTCGTTTATTTATGGTATTCTCTCTCTTTTAATGCCTTCTATCTTAAATTATGAACTATACACACACACACCATAGAGGTAACATTTAAAAGTTCACAAACAGGCAACCGAAAGCCTAGCTACGCCAGTGTACTGTTCCATAGAACCGGATGCATTTAAATAAATAATTTTTATTTAAATCTACAAATATATTTTAATATTTACATTCATACTTCAGCATTTCTCAAAATATTTTGTGGTATTCTTATTAATTGGATTTCTCGAATATTGTATATATTAGCTTATGGGTGTGCCAACCGCGCACAGTGGGTAAGGCACTCGACTGCCAAGCTGCCCAGGGTTCGCGTCCGGCTGTAGGCATACACTTTATTTTCTCTTATTTCAGCAGTGGTTCGACTCCGAAGTCGGGAGACCCTACTGGGTCACACCGAGCCTCTATAAATTAGGTATCCTTAATTGGATTAAAAACCTGGCGGCCGAGCATGAAATCAACTAATTTAATAATTATTTGTCAAGTAGTCCAACTCTGAATTAAGTCCATATGGGTAAAATAAATGGAAGATCAGTAATATTCCGAAACAAGAAAAAAAAAGATAGACATATTTTAGTTTTAATGCATATCGTTTCCATAGTTGATTGGAACTAGAAGTAATAATTTACAAGTAAAGTTTATCCTGTTTGTTAAATAATGCTAAGAAGTTTACAATGAGGGATGCAACTTACAAAGTTATGGTGCCGGACATTCTTCCATTATTTGTTTTACCTTAAAGAAGAAGAAGGGAAAATCCTTGTCAATTCCTTAATTATCCAGAACGTTGTTTTAGCAAAACAATATATTCCAGGAATATCAGCACTTTTACAATGAGTTACTGAGAATTCCTTGAGGACTTGGCTGGCAGCCAATATATGTCGAATGAATAAATTAAATATTAAATTACAATTATTTTTAAGTACGTAATAAATATCACTTGTGTTCATATATAGATAAGAAAATGCTCTTAGAAAACTCTTCAGAATCATACGACATATTGTTATTTTCATTTTCCTACAATATATATAAAATTTTTTAAAAAAAAATTATATGTTTACTACAGTTATTTTGTAACTATTTTTGAGAGAAACGTTTGTTGAGAGGAACAAATTTTGTTGTTGGTTTTTTTTTCATGATAAACAGCATTTAAAAAATATTGCGTATGAGAGTTTAAAAATATATATAACAATTCAAGAAATAAATTAGTAACCGACAAGTAGTCCTATCTCCGACGTATAATATATGTAATCAATTACTATTTGGCAATGTCCAAAAAGATTTTTTAAAATAAATGTTTATTCAAGAAGATATAATTTTTTGCGTGTTCTGGGTTTAGTTTACTTATTTTAGATTCGAAAATTTCGCCAAAAACTTCCACTAAGCACCATAGATTTAGGGATGCAAAGATATTATAAGGCGAGATGTTTAATTGTATTTATGGGTTTGAAGACAATGAAGAAACTTGTTCTTCAAAACTTGTAAATACAGGTCGAATTTTAAGATATAAAAAAATAATGATTTAAAACCTAGCTATAAAAGCGTAGGTGGATATACAAAGCAAATGCAAGAAGAATTAAAGAACTTAAAATGTCAGAAACCGACTGTTTGGATAGAGAGGTGTTCCGAAAAACAATAAAACATCTCGCTACAATTAGCAGAGAGAAAAAGAGGGGTACAATATGGTCCAGGGAAAGAAGGGAGAGACATTCAAGAATAATGAAGCTAAAATGGGAGGAAAGAAAGTCGAGAATCCCAAAGAAGCCTAAACCGTGATATTCGCGTGGTCCTTGGGGCCTATACGTGAAAAATAAAATAATGGTAATATCGGCAGCTTTATCTAACACCTTCTGTAAACACCTTTCAATGAAACGAAAAATCTCAATTGCCAATATTTTTAGTAAAATTATCGGTGCTTCAGCTTAGCTTGTTCGAAGTCCCTACTCCTTCATTCTACAATTGTTAGTGCGTGGCTTATTACATTTTGATGTTTAATTTGGAATAGGAATTTTGGGTCTTTGGGCGTATTTCTGGGTCAAGGAGCGTTGATCTAGAACATCAAATAATATACTTTTTTTTACATTAAGGAAGAGTGATCGACAAACAGTAATTACATTCATACTAGTCACAAACCTATCGTCAATCTTAAAGACAAAAGATAACGTACGCCCCTGTAATTATCTAACGATCAACCAACCCTGAACCGAACATCTTGGTCCTCCATCGATAACAAGGAATCGACTTTAAGTCATCGATTATCGGTACCGATAATTTTCCCTAGTATTGACGTATTTTTTTTTTTTTAAACATTTATTGAGTAATTATTACAATCTGCCAAAAATGTGGGCCATAAGTAATATAGATGACTTCATGAATACATTCACACATTATATACAATAAAAAAATAAAATAAACTAATAATAATTGAAGAAATACAAAAATAAAGTACTATGCTATACATAAATAATACACAATACATATATATATATATATATATATATATATATATATATATATATATATATATATATATAATATTATATAAAAGGACAAGCCATTTTTCGTTTGTGATCACTAACCACGAAAACTACTGAACCAATCTGTACCAAATTTTAACTACATCACCTTCATAGCTCAAGGAAGGTTTTAGAAATAATAAAATTTAGATATTTCCAATTAAATTGTTTAAAAACGCGATAAATATGTGGTGCGCAGAGAAGTTTGAAAATTGACCGATAGGTAGCGAGCTCAATTCAAGAGAGGTTGATAATTGATAATACAATTTACTTATATTTAATTAAATTATTAAAAAAAGATCTAAATATGTAAGTACGGCTTATGGATCCCGGAGAAAATAGATATTTGGTCAATATTCCGCAATATAGTCCACAATGGTAAAACTGCTTTACCCATCCGTTCCAAATTTTAACTACATCATATTCATAGTTCTAGGAAGGTTTAGAAGTACTATAATCATGATTTAAATGCACAATATTGAATGTCAGAAACATGATTTGCCCCACTGTTATATAATTTTTTGTTAGGAATTAGAACCTAACCGGATGAAATCAATAAAATTATTTCTGCCAAATAAAATTATAATCTATAAAAAATGTCGATCCTTTGATTTTTTATATTCTGTGTAAAATATGATTCATGGGCATTAAAATAAAAAAAAGAAATAATAGCAATAACAAAAATAAAACTGTAGTTAAAACTACAATCATACTTTATTTACAATACACACTCATCATAGGGATCTCCCAACCAAACCTTTCCCTCCGCTCATGGAGAGACAGAACCGGCTCTGAGAGGTCCCAGCTCTTTTGTCTCAGATTAACGTAATTAAGAATCGACTTTTTGATTTGATGCATCCCTAATATAATGGTACAGAACTGATAGTTGGATTAATTTTCAATATTGAGATTATATTTAGAGACCAAAGTTGTTTTTTTTTTATTTTAATTTAAAGAGAAACATTATGGAATATTATTGTTGTTCTACTTAGATGTCCGATTATTCTAGAAAACCATTAGGTACGTTCCTCACGATTCTGAAATACGATTTATCTTATCTACAACTTTTCACGGTTATCTAGTTATTTACTTCTTGTACTGAACTATTGCATATCTAACTTATCTTAGTTGTTTCTTTGAAAACGTTACCGTTGATTAGACCGAGAGGTCCTGTGAATAAAGGCATGATGACAAAGACAAGCTGAATATGAGATTTATATTTATATTTACATTTATAATATAAAATACATAATAATATATAAATATAGGCAAAATTAATTAAGACTATTCTTAGGTAACGAAATAAGGACACATTTGCGTTTCTCTCTATAATAAACGTTTTAATTTAAATTAAATATTAAACAATTACATTATCTGTTAAGACAAGGGATTCATTCACCTGTAACAATATAAACTACATATAAAGCCCTTTATATTAATGAAGTAGTACCGGTTAATTGTTTACAATAATAAAAACCCACTCTTATCATTCAAAGTTGTCCGTCGGGACTTCCAAAAGGCATTCTGGGTAATTCGGGCGTGTTGCATTCTGGATAACTTAAGAAAAGTACTCGTATATGAGAGACAGTATACTTAACATATATATTGAGGGATATATATAAAAAAAAGAATAAATTTTTCTGAACGAAAACAAAATTTTCTCTGCATGGTAAATAGGAAGATAAATAAGCATACGTCAATTTTTAAGCTAAAAAAACATGGCTCTTCATTATGAAAACACGTGAGTAAATAAGATAAAGCTGTACCGTAAGCATTATCTAATCTGCTTCAAAATCTAGAGAGCCATTTTACATGAGATAACACTTCTAATTGGCATATCTCATAGGTGATTTGCATATAATTCATTTTTACTATAATTTTTTTTTTTCTTTTACAGCCGATATTATACTTTCTTTCTTTTTTATTTTGTTCAGCACAGGATATTCCATTGAAGACACAGCCGTGCTGTGGTCCATAAACCGTTTAACTGTTAAATGAAAAATCACTCCTCGTTGTGATCAGGACATCAGCGGTGAAAATTAGGATCTGGTCAATCCTGAGAAATAAATTAAACTATTTAAATTTTTTTGCTGAACTCTGTATCGGAAACTGAGCCTTTATTTCCATTTTGTATTTAAGATGTTTTCTTGATTAGGATGTTCTTTGTTTTTTAGTATTTAACGTCCTTATGTACTCCAACTAGGGCAGGAAGGACGGGTTATCCTACAGGTTACCAACCTATTCTAGCCTAGGTGGGAAGGTCAAGATTCATTTTTTGGGTCCGCCACGAAATAAATTTTAACTCGCCCAAGTGGGATTCGAACCCACGACCTTCTGGTTACGAGCGCGCTGTGACCCTCGGCCATCGAGTCGATTAGGACGTTGTGAGGGATTAATCATAAAAAAGTAGGCAATGTTAACATTTTTTTTTGGCCAGCGTTTCGGCCATATCATTGATGGCCATCATCAGGGCTAAAACATAAAATAGTCGAATACAAAAATAAAAAAAAGGAAAGGAAAAAAATAAAAATAAATAATAAATGAAATAAATTAAAAATAATAATAAATAATAAATGAACTAAAAAGGGATTTAGAAAAAAACAATGTAAAAATAGAATAAATAAATAATAGAGAAGACTTTCGGCATAAAGTATTGAAAATGGAAGGATTCCAAGGCAGGAAAGTGAAAAGGACTGGTACAAAATGGTGTGAGGACAGAAAGAGGAAATATGAACAGATGAAAGCATTCTGGAAGAATAGAAAAAGAACGAGGAAGAAAGAAATTGAAATTGGCACGTGGTCCTCTGCTGGCCCAGTCGAAAAAAAAAAAAATGAAATAAATAAAAAAACAAAAAAATAAATAAAAAAAAAAATAATTAGGTTAATAAACAATTTGAAATGATCTGAAAAAAATTAAATAAATTATACAATGATGGAAAAAAAAAAAATGGTTAATAAACAATATGAATTATTGTTTGTAAAGAATTGACATTACTGTAATAAAAAATAAAATACAGCAAAATAAATGAAATATAGAATGATCAAAAGTGTGGTAAGTAAAAAAAATAATAAAAATTTTTAAAAAAAATCATTCGGACATCATATAATGAATCGAAACATGTCGAATAACCATTGTAAGCCATAACCTACGCCAAAAAAACCGGTTGCAGTCTTTAGTACCTAAGACGTAGTCGCTTACGTTGAGAAAAAAACCCTCAAGGTTTCTAAGAATAGACTCTTGCGTAAAATATTTACTATGAAGAAACATGATTCGATTCAGGAAAGTAAAGATCATTTCACGAGATGTATCAACACCTGATCCGGCTGGTAGGGATTTAAGAGAAATTCATAAATTTATTTGGTAGATCTTACTATTATCGATTACACAGGCCAACAAAAAAAATGTTTTTGAAAACTTTTTTTTACTTTAATAGCTGATTTATCTAGATTTTTTGTGTGCTGAATCCAAATCTGGTCTTAGTTTTTTTTTTTTTTTTTTTTTTGTATCACTCATAATTTTTGAGAAATTTGCTTTTTTATATAATTTAAAAAAACATATATAACTGTTTCATATAAATATAAAGCATTATATAACTGTTTCATGAGACCTAACTTTATATGTTGAGGTGGTACGTGAACGTTTCTAGGATCTACAAGGTTTTTGCGGAGAATGTTCTTCTCGCCGGGTTTTAAAGACTCCCTCACAGGCCAGGTCTTTCTGCACCAATGTTGATACCTTGCTCTCCTGTCCCATTCACAAAAAACATGGAAATTTGGTAAAACCGCCTTGCTGACCAAGAAGCATGCATGTTACTTTCAATTCAACACTTATCATCCAATCATGAGCCGAATAGCCAATTTTATTCAACCCTATTTCTAAGTTTTCATAGTTCTGTTTCATAAATACAGAATCGTCAACAGGTATAGATGCATAAGTGTTACTATTGTGTAATAAAACAGCTTTTAAACTAGTTTTGGAAGAATCAATAAACAGCCTCCAGTCTTTTTTTTGTATTCAACACCAAACTCTTTGATCAGACCTGGAATGTCTGAGCAGTACACTAAATCACCTTCTTGTTCAAAAAATTTCGAAAACTGCTGCTCTCTCTTGCTATACACATATATGCTAGTTTCAACTGCCAACAAGTTCTTTTCTTTTAGTCTAGAACAAGCAATTCAGGTTTTTTTTTTTGTTTGTTAACCGAAGATCCCTAAGTCATTAAGCTCAATCTGAGTAAACAGTTTAGGCTCTATATTTGCTGTAGCACATTGGAACTCTTCATCATTTTGCTCATCTATATCTATATCTGTTTCAGCAGTCCTGCGAACACTTCTACATCCAGCACAAATTATTTTACAATTTTATTTGTAGTATATAAAAGCTGTTAAATTCTGTAATAAATCAAAAAAATTAATATATTGATGTGCAAATGTGAAAAAAAATGGTAGCACCCTAAAAACAGAAAAATAATGTGTTTTAAGTAAAAAAGTTTTTCATCGTTGGCCTGTGTTATTACTGTTATGATAAAATTAATACAATGTTATTTTAAGATACAGAGTAGTTTAAGAAATTGTCAAAAACAAAGATTCCTGTATACACCATCACATCATTATCTAGAATTATCTGGGGTCTTAAAAAAATGAAGGACAACGTAAAGTTTAATTTATATTTTTATTTAGGATTGTAAAGTAGTGAAGAGTTTTGAAAAGAAATTTTTGAAATGAGTTTTTAGAAACCCCTTGAAAAGTAAAACGTCTCTAGAAGATACCGATAACTTTAAGAATGTATGATTGAAAATATGAGGGAGAATACACTTCAATTGGGGTAACAACCTGGCGATTGGGCGTGATTTCTGACCACAACACCATGTACAACCGTTGGTCACGAACCAAAAAAAACTCAATTTCTCCCTGACTGAGAAAAGCAATAAATCATGGATATTTCTATCTATAATCTACTGCTTTTACCAATTTACATTTTAGAATTAAAAGGAACAAATTACTTAAATAATAATTAAATTAAATTAACAATAAATGATTATTCGAAATAAACAAAGTTGAGAGAACATATACCCTTATTTTTTCTCTCAAAATTGTCTTCGTTCAACTCGATGTAGTTCCAAAACGGAAGGTCCTAGCAGCGAATTTTATGTCACAACATATATTTTCCATTATATTTCTGATGGGAAAACGGAAAATTTTCGTTTCAAGCACTAACACTTAAAAAATGTAGGCAAACGTAATTTTTTTCATTCAAACCAATTTAGCTCCTAAACGGTAGGTCATATTGACAAATGTTATATAGCAACAAATATTTTCCATAAAATGTTTGACCAGGAATCAGCCGTCACATGTTTGATCTGATCAAAACCAACAGAGCTAGAGTGTGTCAAAATGTTACATTTTTGAGAGTGAAAAAAACTTTAAACCAAGAAAAAAAAGTATGGAACCTTCCAAAAGACAGAACCATGTCAATACTTCCTTACTATGAACTGAATCCGTACACTTTCATGGGTTGTGGTGTTACATTTTTTTTTATTTTCATTTTTTTTTTTTTTTTTTCAGAAAAGGATATAGCTAAATGAACCAACATTTAGCAATCTGTTCATTAGTTAGCAAGCCCATCTTTATCCAAGATAAACTTAAAAACAATAACCTTCGAATAAAGAAGTTGTTACAACAATTTATAATATACAATTGCAAAGGTATTTCATATGGGGAGAAGAGAAATATAAATTTTTCTTAATTATGTTTTCCCAATTTACAGGGAAAAGCGACTGGTTCTGATAAGGAAACTGTTGTCAAGTTTTCGAAACGAGCAAAACCAACAGTTAGAGAGTGTCTAATAAGCTCCAACACTTTAAAATTTTAGGCAAAACGTTATTTTTTTGAGTGTAAAAAAAGTTACACATTTTGATGGCGAGAAAACTATAGACGCCGAGCCAAAATATCCATGTCTAAATTCCGACTTACGATTAGAAATTTTCAATTTTTCTACTTGAAGATATTGATATTGGTATAACATTTTAGAAATTTTGGAAGAAAAATATATTACCTTAATTTTCATACATCAAAAATCTTAAATTTTACAGTATTGTAGATTTTCAAATTATTGAAGGGATAGATAAAAGAATAGTGGCACTTTCGTAGTCACAAAAAATAGCCACTAGTTCACACTGACGAATTATAAGTTGCCGAAGAAAATATAGTAAACACCGTTACAAATCGAATTCTACTGCTGTTCCACCACGGCAATGATAGAAGTGAAATCAAATGACGAAATAACCACTAAAATGGCTGGTCTCCTTAAATCTAAAGATAGCTTCAGTTTATTTTTCAAACCAGCAAAGTAGTTTCCATGAATCGATAGAAAGTACTTTTTTTTCAACATCCGATAACGATTCTTATCGGGCAAAGAGTCTAAGAAAATAATAGATGTAATTCAATCACTCTCGTGCAATTACGTTAAATTTACTAGCATCAATATCACCGAGCTAAACAATGCAGTAATTGAAAACTGGCTGTATACAAAACGCAGTTTGCCATCAGTAAAATTGGAAAAATTAGATTTTACCTTTCACACTAATCGTATAAAAATCTTAATTCTTTAGAATAAATAACTCAATTTCTCGCTGACTGGGAAAAAAAAAATAAATCATGGATATATCCATGGTTGGTATATTTACTGCTTTCGATAAGAAAAAATGTCCATCCGAGCAACACCTACAGCATCTGACTTAGGTATTTGGAACAAACGCTTTACAGGAAATTACTCTCAATATATTTCTCTTTCAATGCCTCCTCAGTATTTCATGCCATAAAATCTACTGATTCATCTATTTAATATCTCTCGTGACCCGAGAAGTGCTTTCCTGACAAACATACATAAATTTTAAGTGTCATCATCAACGCCATCTCCATTCGGCCTTGTTTCAAGAGTTTATATGAAGTGTTGTTGTGAAGATGTAATATCATTTTATTTACCTTTATACTATCTGTATAAGGCCTTGGATTTAAAATTTATCGTAATATCGTACTATCAACGACATTGGTACAAATCGATAAGAAAAGCATGATATTTTATTAAAAATTCAGAATTATGTGAGCCTATAATAGCTGACTGGCACGAGTATAAAGAAACCTCTTAGAGGGAATGTCTACTTCTCGATCCAAAGAATAAACTCGCCCTTCCAAATCTGGCTGGAAACAGTAGGCGCCCTTTAGTATGACCCTTCAGCCTTAGCTAGAGGAATTATGGAAGAGGAAAACCAAATAACCAAACAGATAACCAGTAAAAATTGCGGTTTTACACTGACAAGCAAACAATGCTAACCAATTATTTTTTTCCTTTCCTTGACTTCTGCCCTTAATTGATTTTATCCTTTTTATCAGTATTATATGCTGAATAAAACTGCGAATACCAAATAACAGAAGAAAACAGTTAATAACAGTCCATTAAGAACTATGTATTTATCAATGTTCACGTTTATGGAATTTCATGGAATTCAGTCTAATGTCAATTCTATAAATAGATACTTTTTTTAGTTTCAATCATAAATTTCGAAATTCCTCTTAGCACTGAGGATGTTGCGCGTAGCTTGGTACATATTGATAATGAACGTTCCATGAGATATGCCGATAATTTCAGCTAAATTCCTAACCAAACACTTATGACACCATCAGACTTCTTCGGGAAACTGGATCTTAACATAGATGTTCCATTTCTGGACGCTCTAGGGTAACTAAAACATGGAATGACTGTTTCAAGGATTTTAAAAAGCCGGGACCTTGCTGTTCTTCACGTGATTCATGTGCTCCAGGTAGTTCGAGAAATATACCAATTCCTGAACGTACCGCTCGAAGAAGATTAAATTCACTTTCACTTATTTTTCACCCAGTAAGAGGACCTCAATTCACCAGAACACAGAGGTGCACGGCTTTAGCTCGATAACACGCCCAAAGGTCTTTAGACGATTGGTCTATTATACTTTTTACTGACGAATCTAAATTTGCACTACAATGGAAGTGAAAGATTATAGAAGACGAAACGAGAGGTACGCCGCTTGTAACTTCACCCACAGCCAACCTTATCTACGAGATTCAGTGATGGTATGGGCGAGAATTTCATCCACCGTCTCATAATTGGTTGTTGTTTGTCTTTGAGAGTTGAGAATTGAGAGTCTTTGACGGCTGTTCGCCATGTGGATGAGGATTTTTAACTCAATGTGTTGAATATACTCGACGAAATCAATGACAATCCTATTCTTATGCACGATAATGGCAGCAGATAATGTGTACTGCCATTATCGTGCATAAGATGGGTTGACCAACATGAAACTTTCGAGTTTCTAAATCTGAGTGTTGAAGGAGGATTAAAGCGTAGTCTATTGGAGAAATATTTACACTATATTAACAATACCCACTACTCAACTTTTCACTAACAGTGTTAGTTTTTTTTTTTTTTTTTTTCCAACGTAAGCATATAGATTTTAGTTTATTTTAACACTTGGTTTATAAATTTAAACTTATGTTAGTATCCCCGCTGGCCCGGCAGCAAAGAACACCTATCAAGCTATTCGGAAGGGGAGTTATAATGAAAGAACTAGTATAGGACCATTACTCCATGGTTTTCAATAAATTTTCCAGGAGTTTTCTGTTTAGAGGTGTATGACCGGCGTCCATTTTTCTTTTCGCTCTTAACGAAGCGGGGATCTATTAATTCAGCATTTTACTGCCAATGTTTATTCTTATGCATAAGAACAAATGTTAATAATATACAAGCTATATATTATATAAACATTGTTTAAGAGCACATCAGGATCTTACCTTTTTCCGGTTTTCAATACAATCGAAGATCTTTCACGTGGTTTTCAATCATGGAAAGGCTCTTCTTGAAGAATAAACTAACCTCCAGCCAGGACACGTTTCCAGACCAGTAGGAAGTATGTGGAGCTGTACTAAAAACTAGAGAAGGAAACACGCGGAATTGAAATTTTTTAAATATTGAAAATCTAATCAAATTTAAATTTATCGTTTTTTCACAGTAACTTTCACATGTTTTTTTACTTTTTTTAAAAAAATGTCTCAACTATTAAACGTTAAAAAAAATTAACATTCCATACAATATACAAGTCAAATTAAATCACAAGAGAGCTGTTTTTTTTTTGTTTTGTTTTTTTCTAAGGATGGAATTTTTCGCCTGTCAGTGTACAATCATTGTTAATATATTAGCTAATTTGCATGCCTTCAGACATAATAAATACCTACTAACTTTTAAAAATGCTTATAGGTTATAGAACCGATTTGCCCCGCTAACGGACGTAAGATCGCGGCAGTGACTACAGCCGGGCCAGAGGACTACAGGGCCTGCTCGGAGGCGGCGAAGGCAGCCTGGCCCCTCTGGGCGAGCCTACCTGCCCCGCAGCGGGGGGAGCTGGTCCGCAAGGTTGGCGAGGCCCTCAGGAACAGCCTTCAAGACCTCGGCAATCTTGTCTCCTTAGAAATGGGTAAGTCTATGATAATTATTCATAAACTTATTATATATTATATGCTATTAAGTATTACTTATTAAACATGCTTCTTAGTATAAGGCTCAAAGAGATTAATATGGTTTATCTTTTTAATATGCTAAAATTTGAATGGATAACAATTTAAAAATTAAACAAAGAATATGAATTATGTAACTAGTTTTAACTAGAATTCTCTCCCAGAGGTACCACATTAGGTAAAAATTTCCCAAGTATCAAATCTCTATACTGGCATACATAAATTAATAATGGATAACATCTGACTTGTTCATTCTTATTAATTACCATATAATACTAACTACGAATTGGGTTATAGGGTTAACTAATTTTGAATTTAAGAATATTAATAAGACTATAACGACAAGAAACTGCTCGTCGTTACAGACTACTTCAACATTTACTAGACAAAAGTTCAAAGCTCCCAATTAATTACAAAAGACTCATATACATGACGGTGATTAGATCTATTTGGACGTACGGAGTTGAGCTTTGGGGCTCCACTAAACCATCCAATTCATCTCGTATTCAATCCTTACAATCCGAAGTCCTCAATGCTCCTTACTTTGTCACCAATAAACTTATCCATAAAGTTGTTAATGCTCCATATGTTACTGATTTAGCCCACACCAGATACCTAGCTTTTTATAGTAAGCTCCAAAACCACTCAAATCCGTTAGTTTCTCAACTTGCTTCCCACTCCATTCCTGATAATCCTCCGAGGCTTCTGAAACGAAGATGGCCTAGAGACCTTCTAGTTTAGAATTTTTAATAAAGTGATGAGTAGTTCTTTTTAAGTTTTAACATGTTATTATAATCGTTGTAAATACATTTACTTGATGTATATATTTTGTACAGTTGTAAATTTCAATAAATATATATATAATATATATATATATATCAATATATATATATATATATATATATATATATATATATATATATATATATATATATATTAATATTATGTTGATTTCAGCATACAATATCTTACGCTTACTGGCTATAATGGATATCTAGTGTCTGAGACCGGTATTGATCTGAGTAACAAGCCCCAAATTCTAAATCACGCTACTGATTGTATAAAAAAGGAAAACATTTTTAACCACATTATTCGTAAAATAATTTTCAAAACGATATAGAGATAAAGAAGAATACAAAACTGTATGAACTTTCTTAAAACTTCAAACGCCGTCTCTGAACTTACTACGGGACTGGAACGCCATTAGAATCAGGCCCCTATGTTAGAATTCGTTACCTTCTCAAACACCGGTTCGAGTTTCCAACTGTCAGCACAAAGCAGTTATATAATTGTGCAGATCGAGGACAATGATAATGCCTTATTATATCCAATCAATGTCAAATTTAACGAAGTAAAATCGTGCTGTATGATATATGTAAAATATTTTCGAATGATGTTGATATTAAAATGGAGTTCACTCTACAGCAAATTAGACTGTAACAAATAAAAATTATTTTTTGATTGAAAATATGTTGCCCAACTGTACTCTCCGAACACTTCCTCGTTTGTATTTTAAATGTTTTTTTGGAAATGAGATACACAAATAGACTTCGGATTTTGTTCGCACACAGAAGGAATGTTGATCCTTTGATAAATCACTTAGAATTTATATAATGTTTTAATTTTTATACTTCTTGTGTTGTATTGTAAGTATGATTTTTATAGTATTTTGTATTTTCAATATTCATACATTATTGTTTATAAACAGGTAAGATCAAAGCAGAAGGAGTTGGCGAAGTGCAGGAGTTTGTAGATATCTGCGATTATGCCGTCGGACTATCCAGATCCTATTCAGGTAGAATATTCCCTTCAGAACGTCCTGGTCACCTTCTCATGGAGCAGTGGAATCCTCTGGGTCCAATCGCCGTCATAACTGCCTTCAACTTCCCTGTTGCGGTTTTTGGATGGAACGCTGCTCTTGCTTTGGTAAGAGGATCTAATTACTGGGATACTACTATAAACAGCCAGGCCAGAAATACTTATGAGGCGTAGAATTACAAATCCAGTCAAGTACTTTTTTCAAATGTTTTCACTTGAGGTCTGTAAAGTTCGTTTGTTGGTGCTATCAAAGAACAGGCCTTATTTTTGTATAGTCATTTTCAATGCGATTTAACTGCTTTTGGAGGAATACTTTCCACCAAAACATAATCTAGTAGAAAACCTATTAAAAAAAAAAAAAAAAATGGAAGTTAAAGTTGACGGGTTTTGAAATTCTATGTCTCAGATTAACTATTGATGTTTGTCAACTATTATTAAAAATCTTTTTCTTCTTCTTGCGCAGCGCAACAGCCCGGTGTGGGCCATAGCTTCCCTAACAATCCTACTCCACACATTCCTGTCCCTTGCCCTCTCCCTCCATCCAGTCACTCCTAGCACTCTAAGGTCCTCCTCCACATCCTGAGGTCATCGCCTGCGTGGTATTCTTGTACCAGTAATGGTTCCATTCAGCAGCCTGCTAGGCATCCTTATTATGTGACCCAGCCACTCTATTCGGCTTGACTTAACAAATTGTTGCACATACTGTCTTTATATATCGCATATATTTCATTGTTTGTGCGATATCTCCATTTATTGTTGTTGTCAGAGACAGAGCCTTAGATCCGTCTTAATATTTTTCTTTCGAAGATCTTAATTTTATTGGCCATCATAGTGGTGAAGGTCCATGCCTCGACTCCATATGTCAATATTGGACTTACAAGCGTTTTATAAATTCTGGTTTTTCTAGTAATAAGTAGGAGAACTTAAAAAAAAACGGATATTGGCGAAGTAAACCGTATTCGCAGCCATCACTCTTTTATTTACTTCATTAATCATTTTATTTTCATGATTGAGTTCAGTTCCCAGGATGTAAACTCTTTGACAAGGTCGAAGACATAGTCTCCAACAGTGAATGCGTCACTATTAATTGAGCCCAAGTTCATATATTTAGTTTTCCTTTCCATTGACTTGCAGTCCCAGTTTCCTACTTTCTCTGTAAAAGTATTTAACCATTTCCTTAAGTGCAGGAGTATTGCGAGCTACCACACAGATGTCGTCTGCATGTGCGCAGATTTGAGTGCTTGACTGCAGGATCTTGCTATGATAATTTAGCTTTTCTATCACTTTGTGAAGTGCGAGATAAAAAAGAGTGGCTGATAGGGCCTCACCCTGTACCACACTAGCTGATAATGGGAATTCAGGGCTCACATTACCATTCACTAGGACTTTATCGTTACTGCCATACATTGTCATCATAATGTGACAAAGTGACGTCAAGGCTTCCATCAATTTGGAACGGTCGATGCTGTGAAGCGCTTGGCGATAGTCAATGAAGAGAGTATGCAAGTCAATTTATACTCCCAACATTTTTCAAGCAACTGCTTTTCATCACAAATATCTGGTCCATAGTTCCTTTTTCTTGCCGAAATCCGCAATGGTAATCCTGGAGAATTTTTTTTAATCTATTAAATGTAATTTTTAAATTGAATAATAATCGTAATAAGATGTTCATCGCAATCATTATAAGAATCCTTGAGAACTTGTCTAGCGCATTCCTGTCTCGTCTTCAGTCACTACTAATGAATGATCGTCTGAATAACCCGCTAGATAAGAGCCAACCAGCTTAGATTGGACCTATCTTTTGAATAACTATCTCACGAGTTATTCCTACTTGCCTTCATCATTACATTAGATATCACATATATACACTTCGTATACAGCTCGTGCTGTATGCGGACGACATAGTTCTGATCGCCGACTTGGTGAGGAATCTTCAGCAGGCAGGGACAGAGTGGTTTGAAGAGCTGCGTAAGAGAGGTATGGTTATGAACACTAGCAAAGATGAGATCGTACGAGTTGGAAGACAAGAGTAAGAATTACTGAGACGTAGAGGAGTTAAAGATTTTGCCTATCTTGGAGCAGTTATGAACAGGTCTGGGAAAGTAGACTCAGAAGTAGCAAGTAAAGCGAACCAGGTCGCAACTCCGTGGTAGGTAAAAGAGAAGTAAGAAGAAATGTATGTCCATATCTTCAAATCGGTATACCTACTGGTACTTTTATATTTACGCGGAGACTGAAGGGGAATTGCAGAAGAAGAACAAAAAGGGTTTGTGCTGAAAAATTGAAAATGGAAAGAATTTTGATAATTATAGGAATATCATACTCAGTGTTTTTCAAACTCTAAATGTCATGATTCTGTTATACTGAACCATGTCCGATCTCCACAGCCTATGAATTGAAATAAGTTGGCCTGAAAACAGCCTAGAGAGACCTTGGAAGGTGGAATAAATTCAAAAAATAAACAAATCAAGGAAAAAAACCGAAATTGGCTACCTAAAAAAAATACAGAAGACTTTATCTACAGAAGATTTTATCTTTTGGGGCTAGTAACCAAATATTCCACAGTTTATTTTTTTTTTCCAAATAGATCTGTTTTTTATAATAAACAAAATAATGTAGTTTAAAATGCTTATATTAAACAAAGCAAGAAATAGAACCGAAATTGGCAACCTAGAGAAGATGTTTAAAAAAAAATACAGAAGACATTTTTTTGAAATTTATCTTTTTGGGCTAATAACTAACCAAAAATTCCACAGTTTATTTTTCTTCTAAATAGATCTGTTTTTATAGTAAACAAAATAATGTAGTTTAAAATTCTTACATTGTATAGTGTGAATCTGAGAATCGAAAAGTAGTTTTGTGATATTATACATAGTATAGTGTAATACTTTTTTATTTACTTTCGCTCAGGCTTGCGGGAACACAGTGGTCTGGAAACCTGCAGAGACTACTCCCCTGACGGCGGTGGCCACGATGAAGATCGTGGCGAAGGTTCTCGAGGAGTCGGGAGCACCAGCAGGGGTGGCCTCCCTTCTGGTCGGGGGGCCAGGTATCGGGGCTGCCCTTACTGCCGACACTGCCTTCCCTCTAGTGTCCTTTACTGGTAGCTGCGCAGCCGGAAAACAGGTAAATATGCATATTTTCTTCCGAATTCGGATCTCTATTCATTATGCCTTATATAAATTGTTTGAGAGGCTAATAGAATCTTGTAAAAAATTATGCTTGGTTGAAGAATAAAGATTTCGTGTAAAAAGATTAGGATTAGAGATCTATTTTCTATATATCTATGAAGTTAAAGTAATTTATTAGATAGTAAAGAGGCATGCATTTATGTTGTGTGGTGTATGCATCCTTGTGTGGTCCAAACTTGTCCTTCTACTGCAAGTCTTTGAATTATAAGAATATAATTCCATTTGTTCAATTTCACTTGATTCTAAAAGTGGTTTCTTGACATTACTACCTCGAATTGTTTGAACGATTCATTCAAGAAACGCGGCGGTTAAAACCAATAGCCGGAGAAAAAAGCTTTGAGTGTTCTACAATAAAATACTAGCAAATACGATTCTAAGCTAATGATGGATGTCTCGATAAATTTAAAAAGCATATTAGAAAATGTTGATAGCTAATACAGAAATAAAACTTACATCAGGTCTGTTGAGCTGTCAAAACCTTTCCAAGTTAAATTAGCATCTAAAATTCAAGATGGCCCAACGCAAGTCTACAATACTGAAGAGAACATGTAAAAATGCATGTTTATGACATAATAAGTGATTTTATTAACTGTTTGTTTTATTTTTCTTAAAAAGCGCTGCGTTGATTTCAAATATTTTATATGGGACCACCTCTGAAGTATGCCCTACCGATCTAAAAAAGAATCATCAAAATTGATTCAGAATTGACGAAGTAATCGCGTAACATACAAAAAAAAATAAAAAAAAAAAAAAAAAATAAAAAATAAAAAAAATACAGACAAAAATGAAAAAAATATAAAATATTTAAAAATACTGTAATTGAAATTGTGGCTTTTATAGTTCATCTTCATCAATCAATCATAAAATAAAAAATCATTATATCAAATATTACTGGCACATCCATCGGGAAATATCAGCATATAGTAGTGACTTGCGGAGAGACAGGCCAATTTGGTAGCAAAATAAATAAAATAAAAAAAAAAAAAAAAAATACAGACGAGTTGAGAACCTCCTCTTTTTTGAAGTCGGTTGAAAAATATTACCTCTAGTCTATTATCGAACAGAATTATCTTTCATATCAATGAATATTCGGCTCCCGGCAGAAAATTATCAAAAGACTAACCTACTTCCATGTCGTGTGCCAATATTAGTGCCATAAATTAGATCTGCATAAATAGCTTTTTTTTATAATTCTGAATAATTTTTAAATATTTGTTGAAAATATTTAGGGTATCAATTACAGATTATCGAGACTGTACTGTAATTGATTTCTTTAATTGTGGCTTTTATAGTTCATTCATCAATCAAATCATAAAATAAAAAATCATTATATCAAATTATTACTGGCACATCCATCGGGAAATATCAGCATATAGTAGTGACTTGCGGAGAGACAGGCCAATTTGGTAGCATTCTAAATATAAAATAAAATGAGTTTTAACTATCGATTAGCTTTGAATGAGACGTTAATATTCCTTTAGTAATAAATTGAATAAGAAAGATAATGTATAAAGTGAAAGCAATACTTATTGACAGGTAGCCCTAAAAGTGCAAGAGAGGTTCGGTCGATCTCTGCTGGAGCTCGGAGGCAACAACGCCATTGTAGTGGCAGCGGATGCTGATCTGGATATGGTCATGAAGTCAGTGGTCTTCGCCTGCATCGGAACAGCAGGTCAGAGGTGCACTACCACCAGGAGGCTCATTCTCCACGAGGCAGTAAGTTGATATAATCAAAGATATAATGGAATGTAGTAAAGGTTCTGTGAATTGAGGGGATTTTGTAATGTAGGTGTACGAGACGGTTCTCAGTAGGATGGTGGAAGCCTTTGGAGAGGCTGTTAAGAGGACGGGAGATCCATTGGACGAAAAGACATTGTATGGACCACTACACAACAAAAGAGCAGTCGAAGGCTACCTGGCTGCCGTGGAGAAGGCGAAATCATTGGGCGGCAAGGTGGAGTACGGTGGAAAAGTGAGTATCTTATATGTGATCTATTCGCTGTATCTTGGAAGGCACTACAAGAGTTTTCATTCCAGGTCATGGACAGAGAAGGATTCTATGTGGAGCCTACAATAATCACTGGCCTGCCTCACGACTCACCGCTAGTCCTCAGCGAGACCTTCGCTCCTATCGTTTACCTCTTAAAGTGTCGGTCCGTTGAAGAAGCGATCCAATGGAACAACGAAGCTAAGCAAGGTTTATCCTCCAGTATCTTTACGCAAGACATTCCAACGTTATTTAAGGTATCTTTAACAGGACAATTATTTAATAAATAAGGGTCAGTTTCAATATCATGATTTAGGCTTAGTTGTGAGATAATCTAACCTTGTTTACCGTAAACTGAACGGTACTCTTATAGAGCATAGTGCTCACCAAACTACCTACTTTTAGGATCTGTATGACCTTTTATAATCTGTTATATGTATTATAATTGATGTACCTGTCGCATTGCAGTGGATAGGACCTTTGGGCTCCGACTGTGGGATCGTCAACGTGAACATTCCTACCAACGGTGCCGAGATTGGAGGAGCCTTCGGAGGAGAGAAAGAAACAGGAGGTGGGAGGGAGTCTGGTAGTGATTCTTGGAAGCAGTACATGCGAAGGTCCACCGTTACCATTAATTATTCTTCAGGTTTAGTTCTGGCGCAAGGCATCAACTTCCAGTGAGAAATATCTGTCACCTTGGCGCAGAACTTTGAAGAACAATGTCATGGCTAGAATTTCTGGAATGCTATACAAAGTTACTCCATTTTGTATTGTCTAAAACGTCAATTTGATTTATATCTATGAAATTTTTCGATCTTCCAATGTTATCTTATTATACATATATAAATACATTTTATAAATTTAAATCTTTTTTAAGTACTGCAATCAGTGAAAGTAATTGGTGAGAGAAACCATGATCAAAAATTTCATTATTCTTGTTTTAACACAATTTTACAGTTTTTGTAATTATTTCCATGTTTGAAATTATTATTTTTGTTTGTGATTCTTTTAGTTTTTAAAGACTGGTCAATATTTACATCAATAAAAAATTGTAAACAATCTAATTTTATATGTTGTTGAGAATTGTTACAATTAATCGTCAATTAATTTATATATACATACGAGTATATATAAATGATAATTTAGCACAAGGATTTATTCCTGATGTTATGCATGTTTATGACATTGTAAGTTTATTTTTTTTATATATGTAAAAATTAGCAATCTGTACATGTAAATAGATTTTAATTTTTTTAGAGAATGTATGAATATTTTTCTAACCCGTAGCACTAAAAACTCATGAAGGGTCTTGGTTTCAGTACTTAGGTAAGGGTGTACTGTTACTAGGCCAATGGTTGTGAAAGGAGATTTAGCTTAAATCACGTTCAACCACCAGGTTTTCCCCTGTTAAGGGTACCCACCATACACAGATTGGGTATGCCCTAGGAGGGTCTCCCGACTTTGAAGTCAATCTAAGGCCGAATTAACACAAAGTAAATTATCTGCATTTATGTATATAAACATATAAATATTTAATTTTATTAAAAATTACAAATCCTTCCTTAACGATTAATATAAATAGAGTATGTTTATCACTGTATCTTGTATAGCAAACCATAAGTGGATATATTTTTTAAAAACTATTTATTGATATTCACAACAGTTTACAATATATACAAGTAAATTTGAGGACCTATGATGTGTCAATAAAGTAAAAAACTACTCACTAGTAGCACTTAAATAGTTCTGCCTTAGAAGGTATCCTGGCCATCTTCATTTTAGACGCCCCGGAGGATTATCGGGAATGAAATGTGAGGCAAGTTGGGAGACTAGTGGATTTGAGTGTGTATGGAGTTTTCTATGAAAGGATTGGTATGCAGTTGGGGCCAAGTCAGCAACATATTGAACATTAAAATCTTTATGAACGTTTGTTTCCGAAAAATTAAGGAGCATTCAGGATTTTACGAAGGATTTTGGATTGTAAGCATTGGATACGAGAAGAAATGGAAGGTTTAGTGGAGCTTAGTTAAACTCCGTATGTCCAAATAGATATAATTACTGTCATGTAATTGAATCTTTTGTAATTTATTGGAAGTTTTGAACGTTTGTCTAATAAATGTTGAAGTAGTCTATATCGACGAGCGGTTTCTTGTCGTATGTGGGTTCCAAGGAAGACGTTTGTCCAAATGGAATCCTAGGTAGCGGATCTGTCTAACTGAGATTAATGGAAAATATAAGTTTAAAAAGCTTGATCACTCTTGGAGACAAGAGTCATCAAACCAAATTGCTGAATAGGCCAGGGCCGTCTGTCCAAATGGAGGAATAGCAATTTCTTGTCTTTTAAGTCTGTTATGTTTTTTTGTTTAAAAGGAATATAAATAGCAAATGGCCATCATTACACCGATGTTGAAGAAACGATTAATGGCTTACAATTGTGTCTGATGTTGATTTACTTGGCTGATACCGAGTAATAGAATCATCAAATAACTAGGATATTTGGAAGAAACAATATATCTAGTCATTATGTATCAGGGAAGCGAGGTGTAGGCCCGGAACTAGGGAGGGGGAGGAATTTGAAACGTTAATGAAAAAAAAAATGTTATTATAAACGTTTTAACAATAATAATCTCACAATTACTACGTATTATTTTATGTTATTTTATTTTTTTACATAATTTATAAACTATATTATTCTCTATTATGGAGGAATATTATGTTAATGGTGGGAGAGGGTTCGGAAATCTATCATCACTGTAAATGAGAGTGCTTTGTCAAGGAGAGGGAGGACAAGAGTTTGACATTCTGTTCTGGAGTTCAGTAAAAAAAAATATTGAATACTCAATCCTAAGATTTGAAGTAAGAAAAGGAATTGATCAAGTGATTATAGTGTTGACCACATTTTTATTTCAGTTGAAAATGAAACAACTGATTTATTTTTTGCAGAGATAAGAATTTATTTGCAGTGGTGTTTGCTTGTTTAGAAATTGACAAGGCATTCCTCCAATATGAGAGATATGTCATGATAAAAATCTCCAAAGTAATTCACAATAGGTGGAATGTTAGTTGTTGGTTTGAGGTTATTCTTGCCATCGTTAAAGTATTTCTATGTTTAAAAGTTCTCCACAAAGCCATTTCGCTAATCATACATATGCTGAATACAGTAAACACTGATAACAGAAATCCCAGCTACGTAACAGTAAAATGTAAATATTGAAACTACAAATAAAATTTGATTACCTTTATTACAACACAGTCGTTAGAGGAAGAAATGAGTAAATCCAGGAAACAAATATTGAAGATTTTCCAAGGGATTTTTATGTTGTTTGGGGTGCTCAATTCGAATTTCAACATTTTTCGGAGATGCAGTCAAAAATAAACAGCACGCCCAAGTAAAAATACTATAATGTGTTGCAGGTCCTCTTCAGGGCAACCGAACCACACAGAAAAGGAGAAGATTGATGTGAACGATTGATTGTTCGTCTCCTCTCCTGTGTGGTTCGGTGGCCCTGAAGAAAACCTCCAAGGCAGGTCGAAACGTTGGCGCACATTAGAGACGTGTTTCTTTTTGACTGTGTTTCTTTTCGCTCATCCGACATTTATGATGTTTACTTTCTAACTACCCTAAACATGTTTCCGAAGCAAAAACGTGGATTACAGACAATGCACTAAATAATCCTTTATTACTATACCCACTGAACATGTCAAAATCGTCATATTATGCCAAAACATACACATTCAGAGTGGTCACGGGCTTTTTCATATATGTGGCTTAATAGTAAATTTAATCAGCTTTCAGATGAAAAAAATGAATTTTAGATCGCAATAATAGTTTCGGAGTTATAGTCATACACGTGTTTGCTGATCACCGCAACGTAGCCAATCTTTGGGCGCTTGTTTTGGCCAAACCACTGAACCGATGTTAAATTATTACAATATTTTTAAAACGTCACATTAAACTGAATTAACTTCATTATATGACATTAAAATCGGTTCATTGGTTTGGGCAAAACAATGGTGGGTACAGTAATAAAGGATTATTTAATGCATTGTCTGTAATCCAAGGTTTTGCTTCGGTAACATGTTTAGGGTAGTTAGAAAGTAAACATACCAAAAGTCCTGGAGTTTTAGGGACTGGGAACAGGAAGGGGGGAGCGGAGCTCGGAAGGTCCCTTTTTTTGGTTTGCGATTTCGAAAACGGAGCGTTGTATGGAAAATATAACTGTTTAATAAATTAAAGTGTGTACAACTTTTGTGTTATACACATTTTTCATATTCTGTACCGTTTACGAGATATAGGCTTGGCAAATGTGAAGGACGTTTAGCACGTTTTACCAAGAAAAGTTAACATTTATGTAAGTTTAGACAGGTTGAAGATATATTAGTATATATATGTGTATTTTGAAGGAAATTTAGTTTTATACAATATTAGTTTTATAAGATATGGAGGGAAGTTTAACAGAAACACTGAGGTGAAATTTTTTTTCTCGAATATGTTCAAACTTTCTAAGCGTATATCTCGAAAACAGTACAGAATATGAAAAATGTGTTAAGATAAAAGTTGTAGAAAATTTAATTAACATTAATTTAGTAAATAGTCATGTTTTGCATACGACGTACCGTTTTCGAGATATGAGTGCAAAACCAAAAAAAGGGACCTTTCGCACCCCTTCCTGTTCCCAGCCCCGAAAACTCCAGGACTTTTAGTATGGTTACTTTTTAACTACCCTGGACATGTTTCCGAAGAAAAACCTTGGATTACAGAAAACGCAATCTACACCCTATTTCAGGCCTTTATTGACTGCACTACATAACTATATATAAAATTCATTATCATGTTTCAGGATTCACCGATTTTTTTTTTTTTTTTTTTTTTTTTTTTTTTTTTTTTTTTTTTTTTTTTTTTTTTTTTTTTTTTTTTTTTTTTTTTTTTTTTTTTTTTTTTTTTTGGAGTACTCGAGGGTTTCGAGAGAGCAAACCTGAAATTCAGATTCATTATCACAAAAAAACATATAAATCAACAAAAAAGATATCTGTATATTCTTTAAAACTGGCTAATTGCCAGGTTTCTCATCTATCAGCCGGTCCAATATTTCTTCACGAAGCTCGTGGTCAGCACAAATATTCCTTATTTCTTAGAGACATTTTGGTACTTTTCATCATCTGTCTACTGTTTAATTTCAGTTAAACTTAAAATGATAGTGAACTCTAAAAGGGGAAAAAACAGCATAATATAAGCAGCTGTACTAGGACGTAGAATGCACTACTATCAATTATCTAGGAAAAAACGAAACTTCCTTACTACTGCCGATAAAGGGAAATATTGAAAGTTTCCCTTACGGGAGTTATAAAGATTATATAAATATTACTAACTTAATAAATTGTATGATATATAATAATGAAGTAAACATCCGAATCAATTAAATTGTTATATGATTAATATTTTTAAAAAATTATCGAGGATTACTTCAGTTGATAACTTTTTGTTATTTTCGTTCTCAAGTGTTTTTATAATTGTGAAGTATTTTTTATTTTATATATATCTTTTATTTTATTTATTTTATTTTTTTTTTTTATGTTACGCGATTATTCTGTCAATTATGAATCGATATTGATGATTCTTTTTTTGATCAGTGGTGGTGCCATAAAAATTTCATTGAACTCAACTCAGCGATTTTTAAGAAAAACAACCAATAAGAAAAAAAGATTAAGTCGGAAAACACTTATCACTGTTATATAACCTTCCAGTATAAACAAGTGGAGGGGGCTTACCTCTCAATAGCCAGGGCAGGCAGCCATTTTGGAGTGCACCGTATTATCAGTATATTAGCTGCTTATCAGTTTAAATTTTGGTTTCCTAGGCTTTATACTGCTGTTATTTCATGATAGCGATTATTTACTTTAGTGATTTACTTATTTTATTTATTACTAACCCTTTCAATTGCCCTAGCCCATATGAAATGCAAGTCGCCAGTTGGGCGTTGTAGGCGTGGCCGGTTAGTGTTTTGGTCTGGCCCCTCACGGAACAATATACCGGAAGGGCCTCTCCATAGTACTATAACTCCATGATAAATAGCAACTCCATGGACATGATAAACAGATTATTCCATGGTGTCTAAATTTAAATTATTTACACAATTAATTTACATAAACAGACAAAAATACACTCCTCATTAAAAATTGAATAATAAAGTCAATTTTTAGAAAAAAAAACAAAAATCCGTCTTCAAGATGATTAAACCTAAATATAAAAACTTGCACTAAAACGTAAAAAATAATATTTTAATTAATTTAAAAAAAGAGCGTTAAAGGACTATCAACGAAATATGTATTCGATACATATATTTTTTCTAAAAATTAACTTTATTATTTTTCATTAGGTATTTTGCATTCCGAACAAAATGTTTTGCTTCCCAATTATAGTTTTATGTATTAATATTACATAATATATATTACATTATATATTATTACTTTATATAACTTTGTATATTGTCCTGATTCATATTTGCATATTGTCCTTGATTATTACTTTTTTATTATATAAACTAATATTGTTAAGGAGTAATATACCTATTGACACAAAATGTATCATGACGTGACATGCATGATTTTACAAATAACAACCATGATATTAATCTCCAATAATCTTATATACCATTTCTTAAAATTTTATAAACATTCTTTTTGCGGTTTTGTTGTCCGGTCTCCCAGAAGGCAGCAAACTTGAAGGGATTTAGCACCCTCAAAAAAACATAAAAAAAAGCTACAATTTTGATAATAGAAAACTCTCACATGACTGGTCTTATAATCAAATCCAGGGGTGCAGGGAGGGGGGGGGGCATAATACTTGAAATATATTTATCAGAAAAAAAAATGAAAGGATCCGTGATTCCTAGGGAATAAACAAATTATAACACAATCAACTTCCTAAAAAGTACACTATTAATTAAGTTTTAGAACCGTGTGACTTGCGGTCGAAAAAATCTTTGCACCAAAAGGCGGAAATTCGCCTCAGTCTGTTCAGCCCCTAAGTCGCCACATAAATAGAGGTTAGCGAATGTTTCCGCTGCGAAGCCGCTCTGCGATTATTTCCTCTTCGGTGTGTGGAATGATTGTACTTGATTTATACACATAGATTGATAATGATTGTAAAAATATGATATGTGTTATAGAAATGTATATACACATAACACAAACTCAAGCGCGCGCGCGCGCGCACGCGCAACACACACGCACACACACACACACACACACACAGACACACACACACACACACACTCTAAATATATATATATATATATATATATATATATATACATATATAATAATAAACAGCTTATAAAATATTTTCCAACACAGTCAAAAAGAAGCTATGTTCGTCCTTTCGTAGAGAGGGTCGTATAGCAATACCAGAATTGATTCACCAGGCGGAAGTTCACTACAACTGTCTTCCTAAAGACAAATCCTGGAGAAGATAAAGGTATTCAAAATTTATACAAAAGTGTTATTCGTGGATTTTAAGGCGGCTTATGATAGAGTACAAGAAAAAAGTTATATATAGAAATGGATAAACTTGGAATTCCGCCAAAGGTAATAAGATGATCGACACCTGTTGTTGAGTAAGAGTGCAAGGAAACCTTTCAAAAATATTTAAGGGCGAACGAGGTCTGAGATAAGGGGACACTCTAGTATGTTCTTCGTAAGTTTAATCAAAACTTTAGCTATTTTTATACAAAGAGCACGCAAACACTGGGATGTGCCATTGATTTATGCATAATAGGAAGATTTTTGACGGCTATAAAAATGCCTTCACCTCACTAGAAGCAGCAGGAGTCAAGATGGAACTTCCAGGCCAAGCCTACCAAGATAAGACCAAGTATATGACAGACTCTACCATCCAAACATATTGAAAGATACAATTTTTAAAAAGTCCAAAGATTTAAGTACCTAGGATCAAAAATCACAGCGGATAATAAAATGAACCATGAGGTTGTTGAAGCAAAAATATGTTAATATGATCTTCTAAAAAGCAGTTATTAAGTAACATGAATAAAATATTAGGTATAAAGGTTGTATTTAACAGTCATTTTTAACAAATATGATAAACGCCATAAAATTGTCATTAGGAAAATTTTTTTAGTTGAGACAAAAAAAAAAAAAAAAAAATATATATATATATATATATATATATATATATATATATATATATAAATCTCTAAAGGACTTTTTGTCTTAGTTTTTCGGTCCCCTATAAGTTCCTGAAGTTTTACCATTTAAATTCGGGACACCTTGTATATATATACATATATATATAATAATATACATTCGATATCCTATTTATAATATTCAAAACATGTAAGGACATAGAGAAATGCGACGAAACCAGAAGGCTGGTGAGTCACAGACGAAGTAATGAGGTAAAATATCATGGAATCTCCCCCCCCCCCCCTCCTCCTGTTCCCAACTTTTTTATGACCACTACGTTTTCCTTAAATTCGAGAACAGTTATGAATACAAAGGAAAGTCAGGATAGTTAATATAATAAAAAATTAAATTGGCCCAAATTTCGATTAATATATTTTTTTTTTTAATGTGAGAGTTGTTGCTAGTGCTAGGTACATTTTCAACGAACACAGGCGTAAATAACATAAGTTCGACAATTATCAAGATACGTTAATCCATTAGGTTTCAGTTGATAACTTTTAATCTCCGAATGGTTATATTTCAAGCATTTAAAAATATATTATTACATGAATAAACAAACCACTCAACTTGAACGAAAGGCTGGAAAAGGAGTTTTCTCTGGTTACTGGAGGAAGAACAAACAATAGAAGGAGACAGGTATCATTAAAAACTTAAGACAAACACAAAAGCTCTTAAAATGTCTGGTATCGTAAATTATCTCGCTACCTGCTCACAGATAATGGAAGACGCCCATCAGTGACGTCAGGCAATGTTATGGCAGAAGGTTAGCCTGTGCTCTCCACTCACGGGGTAACTCTTTTGTTCTGTTTCGCCGATTATTTCAATTTATTTCTTTATGCCTGAGATAAAGCGATGGGGTTCAACACGAAGCTCTTATTCGCCTTCTCCCTCGTCACAAACAAGATTCTCACCTCATCTCACTACACAAACTGTAAGTTATAAACAAATATTATTTTCTCTGACTGTAAATTCTCTTAAGGCAAAATGCTGGTTTGTTTATCATTCTGAGCTGGTTACATAGTTCTAAAATTTGCACAAAGAAAATTGTAAATCACCTTTATTTGTATTTTGATTTTGAAAGTTTAATTTGCCTAAATATTTATCTTTCCTGTACCCATGATAGTGAAACGATTGTTATGGCATTTGTTGAGCCCAATCCAGAGAAATTTTTGCTTTATTGCTCTAAAGCTTGGATTATATCTTTCTCTAATCATGGAACATCAGTTGTCAAAGATTGCTTGCAAGAATTGGTTAATTTATTTAATTATTTACTGGTCTATGTAATATAATTTTTTTGGACTAAATTTACCCCTGTTCAACAATTTTGAACATTGTAAACCCCAATGACCCTGATAATTAATCCTTTTATCTCAGTTATATATCCCTGTTTATTATATTTAAATGTGTGCACAGTTTCTCGGTAAATGTTTGTTGCCATTTAGTTGTTTTAAATATTTTGAAGGATGTTTCCCATGAATTAACCATATGGAAGTACTAATATTAAATTGTTTACATTTCATACAAAGACTCAGTGAATATAAACTTCACTGTAACGAAACATTAATGATCTAAGTATTTAACAATTACTAAATTAACCAGGTCTTCATCTTTTTGCATTCGTACCTATCTGTTCCCTAATTATAATGTTCTACTTCTGTCGTCCTGATAACAGTATAATTTTGTTTCTGTCATATTCAAAATGAAAATTAACAAATATAATATCATGTTATGTTTAACTAAATGATAGATTATATATTAATCATTATCCAATTTATTTTGTAAATTTCAATTTATATTTTTTTTTTTTTGTATTAATACAATATCCGACTACAGAATTTCAATATGTACAGTTCGAAAGTTGTTTAAAATGTTCTTGCTGTCAACTGTCCCACATATTTCTGATCTAATTTTAAGCCAACCCCAAAATGAAAATATTATTAGGTTGTCATTATATATATATATATATATATATATATATATATATATATATATATATATATATATATATTATATATATTTTTTTATTTTTTTATTTTTTTTTTCTTACCTTATTTTAAGAATTATGTTCCTCCTATTTAAATATTTGTTTCCAGAATAACTTATTATCTTATTCCCAATAACTAGTGAGTTTATTATCTTTGATTTTTTCATCTTCTTCCTGTTTGAATTTGAAGTTTTTTCTCACGATTTGTGATTTTGACAAAACAATTTACCAAAATACTAATTCAAATGCCTATTTGTCTGTCTGCTTACTCAATCTCATGTTTTTGTTGTTTTTTTTTAAATGATAATATCCATTTACTTTGTCCTATTTTATTATTATTATTATTTCAGTATCCCTGGACTAATTCTTTGAAATATTCGTTCATGAAAAAATTAATTATAAATTGTATCTCTAATAATCGTAATGGGTGTTCGGTCACCTTAAGAACTCAAAGAGTCATATGACCTTGCCATAGTCTTTTATTTCTTATGATGTAAAAGATTAATGTAATAATAAATTAAAAAAAAAAAAATGTTTTTCTTCCCCATAAGGCTTTTATAATTCATTGCACAATCGTATATTATTCTGTTATTGATTATAAAAACTTGAATGAAAATTAAGTAAGCCTCAATAACTTATAAGACACATGCTTCTACTTTTTTGGCATGATTAACCCCAAAGTAGTCGAATAATTCTTTTTATTTTTAAATAAAAAATTTACATAACAAACCGTTCTGCTAATCAGACAAACATAAAAAGATTTAAAAATTTTCAGTCCAAGACATTTACACTTATAGTACAAACACCTTATTAGGTTAACACCAAGACTATACACATTGACCTACACAGACTGTTATGAGCAACAACAGGCACACTAGAAACTGTTTTATGTTAAATTAGATAAACACTTAACCAATTCATATACAGATTGTTTCGATCTTTCATACTGGAGAATATCAGGAGGAGACTGAAAAAGGCCTGGATGAGAGACATATTAACATTAAAGTCAAAAGACAAGATAGGGTAGGGGTATCATTATATTCTGTCTCTCCTCATGCCTAACATGTCAGATTTTGATTTAAGCATATCTTGTCCTATTTAAATGTATGCCCTTATAGTTAATTCTGGTCAGCTAGAATGAAACTATGATTCGATATGGCAGGAAAAAATTAATATTTAGATTAAATATTGCTCACCAAGTCAAGAAATAAATTAGTACTTTCTTTTAAATCCCTGTTTCATCATCCAGAAATTTTCATTTTTCTAGAAATGTAATTAGTATTATGTGAACAATGATCAAAAGTGGTAATATTCTAGTCAGATATATATGTAATATTATAGATCAGATAGATAGTCAGATAGGTTTTTTCTAAAAGAATGGCATTATGCTTTTTATGAATTGCATAATACCTTCTGTTGCATTATCTTTTAGAATAATTTGGAAGCAACTGTGTTATTTCTCTGTTCCTTAGAAAGTTAATGCCTAAGTTAATATCTCAGAACTGAAAGATTTTGGTTGGCTTTTTGGTATAAGTTGTTGATTATTTAATTATAAGTATTACAAGAATTTATTATATAAGCTGTTACTAAATGAACTTCTTTTCTCGCAGATACATTGGAAGATGACAAGGTTTGTTCAGTGAGGTCTGGTTCATCAAAAGAATTAAATGTTGGTAAGGACAATCGTTCAGCCATTATCGTTAAGGACTCCCAATATTTTAAGAATTGGTCCGGACGTTGGGATTATGACTGTACATTCATTGTGAAGACAAAGGATCGCATGGGACTTTTTGCAGTCATTCAGAAAATGTCTTTAAGAAAGGACATGGAAAATGATGCTTGTATAGATTACATCCAGGTTGGTTATAACTCAATTTATATAATTTCCTCCATAAGACCAATAATAAAGATCAATTGAAATATTTCTAAAATAGTATATCGTTGGTGAGATTGCCATTCTATTATGTGCATTTTTTTCGATTTCGTTTTATTTTGCTGGTTTCGTTTTTAAATTAAATTCCTTGTCTAATGTAAAAACCCAAATATACAAATTCAGCTTCGATCAGTTTTAAAAAAAAATTTTTGTGATTTTAGCCTATAAAATAATTACATATGTGCATCAAAGCACATTTTGTATTTAACCCTTTTTCAGGTCAAGCATGGATATTTTAAAAAAACATTTAAATGTACTGTTTTTTTTTTTTTTTTCTTTTTTATTGGTGTATTATTGAATAAATCTATAAATAATTTACTTTCATTTATTACAATTATTTTTTTTTTTTTTTTTTTTTTTTTAACCTCATTTAATGTTTTTTGAATGATTGGACCGGGACTTCTCCAAACAATCTATCAAGTTATGATGTACTGTTGTGCCCTGTGCCTTGAAAAAGGTTAATGCCATAGAAGGTGTTAAAATACATATTAGCATTCTCATTGACGATTTAAAGACTATTAGTTTGTATGAATCCCAAAGCTAATACCAATCCTGATGATTATCTTTTTATTATATTTAATGAAGTAAAAGTGTTTAACTTTTTCTTATAAACTTTAATTTAAATTAGTTGTATGTCATAGTGGACTGTAGTAATCCAGGGGAAAATCTTAGCAACAGATGGTCAAAACGATACATAAAAACAGTAAAAAAAAACTATTTAATTTATACCAGAGTTTGGCTTTGTTTCCTAATTCCTTCTAGCTTATGAAAATAAAAAGATGAAGTTTTAGAGAAAACGATTTATTTGAGATATGCATGATAGACTAAGAATAATAAAATTATGAATTGATGAATTATTCTTATTTTATTGAAAACTAGTTTCCAGTGTTTCACTTTCATCCTTAGTTCTAGAAATGTACAAATATTCAAAATATGAGCAGTTTGATTTACAGATACCATTTAGTAGCCTAACTTCATTTGAATATTTTATTTATTCTATTAGTGCATGTGGTAGATGTACATTAGTACCTTGATAATCCAGACAAATTGATGACAGGGAGTCATTCAAACGAACAAATCGTCTAGATTACTAAGCACTTGGTGATTTTAGTGCACGTAAATAAAATGAACAGTGAAACGAGGTATTTATTTATGTACTATTTGTAAGGCTGTTTAAGAGTTATACTATCACCCGGGGCTTTTTCTGAGCAGCTTACAAAGGTTTTAATCTTAAGTGCATTGTTTTTTGATATTACATCTCATATGAAAGGTCCAAGGAGAAAAAGGAAAATATGGTGGGGGGTGAGTAGAGAGTATCGTCCGTCCCGACCTACTGTGTCATCTGGATTGATACACTCCATATATGGAGAAGTTTTATTTATGAAAAACACTTATTTATTACATTAATACACTTGTACATGACTAATACAAATATATGTTTGGTATTAGTACCTCAATTGCAACAATGCAAAAAAATTACGTCTAAAATGTCATTTTAGAGAAAATTAAACAGTATTGATTGTGATATTTTGAAAATGTTTTTAATAACTTATTACTTTCTTTTTAAACTTTTCAAATTTCAAAACTTTTTTGGTGCCCTCTGAAATCTGCTGCTTGGGGCACGTGCCCCTCCCTGCCCCGCCTCAGTTCAGGGCCCGACCAAAATCTTATTTTTAAGTTAACATTCTCAATATCCTAATATAAACTAACATCATCCTATAAATGTTCAAATAAATATTTTTTACTATAGCGATGATACCACCAACTAGACCTAACATCTAATTTACTATCATGTAATTGATTAGTTATTGGGATTGATTATAACTTTTATAATTAGTTATTCGAGTTCAATTTCTGCACTAGAGAACTAAACATTCTAGTGACATACCTTCTACGACTCTAATTAAAATATCTTTGATCTATTATATATAATCTTTTGAAGAAATTAATAAAAAGGATCAATGATTTCCTGCACTGAGAGTAGTGGCTATGCTATCATTAAGAGATATTTTAACAAAGGTGCAGGAAGCATATACTACAGAGTTATGGGTATTGCCTACCCTTTGGCAATTATTTTAAAGAAATAAATTTAATATCTAAGGAAAAAAATAATGGATTTCAGATATTCCAAAGTTGTAACTTTATGTACAGGCTGTTCAATTCCATCTGGTTTTGAATTATTTGTGTGCTCTATAGTTCTGTAACGGGCATTAGGATATTTTTATTCAACTGTTTCAAAATTAATTAGATTTATTTTTAAAGAATCCTGTTTTTTTCAACATTCAACATCTAAAAAAAAATCTAAATAAAAGAAATGTGTTTTAATTTTTAGATTAAGAGTATACAGGTACAAAATGTAATATGGAGAAAAATATTTCCTTTTTACAAAGCATTCATATCTTTTACTTTACGTAACACTTTCCTGTTTTGATGGGTGTACAAAAACAAAAGTTACATATTAATAATAGAATAATGTTGTTTTACTTCAGTTATTTACATTAATATATTTGTTTCTATTGATAAATATTATTTGTTATGGAGTATTTGTGACATTAAAAAGTAATGTTATTTTATCCAAAAAGGATCGAACATTATGGTTCAATAAAAATATAACCTGTTGTCTGATTTTCAAAAAGATACAAATATAGCTCTAACCACATTTTGTCTGTTTTTTCTTTTAAAAGCTATGTTGGTTTTTCACGGGTATATGGAAATTAAAAAAAAGAAAAGAAAAGAAATTTCAATAAAGTTTAGAAACTCAGTTTTTATTATCATTATTATTAAGGTCTTGGCATAAACTTTAAAACTACTCGTTTTTTTTTTGTTTTTTTTTTATTCCATTTATATTTCACAAATATGTTAAACTTTTATTAACTTAATATTTATTATTTAACTTATTTATTAACTTAAGATTTTGGCTGTGGGCAGTCAATAACCGCTGGCCAGTAGTATTAAGAAGCATTATGTTTGTTGTTGAGATTCTAATAAATTATAAATTTAAAAATAAATGTTTATTTATACCTTGAGTCCTGCGCTCAAAACTTTTCTCCTTTTAAAAAAAATCACTCTTGCTTTCATTTTCTCACCAGGTCCTTCGTTATTCAACGTTCGTTTCAAAAGATAATCTCAGCTAACTGAGCTTACTATACATAATCTTATCAAGGTCAGATTGTCGGGTCATCTATCACTAGTTTTTTCAACTAGTCTATGTTTTGTTTCTACGTTTAATATTCGCATTAAAACATAGATAGAATATTTACGTTACTTGTGCTGTTCTCAGATACAGCATACATTTTTTTTTCCTAATTCATATTTTATTTATTTATCTATTGGTACCACGTACCACCACATTTGGTTAGAGGCACCATACTTAGGTTGAGAACTATAATTTGTTGTACAGGTTTGTTTGTAATTCATAAGATGTACTAAATTTTGTTTTTAATTATATAATCATTTAATTCATGATAAGAAATTTGATCTTAATATGTTCTATCCATAATTCAGTGCTTGGCTCATATTTTGATTTAGGAAACTAAAAATTAAGCAGAGATTAATTAAAAATTTATGGTATAATTAAATGACATTTAATTTTTCATACTCCTGATTAAAAGTTTTTTTATTTTATACTATCAAAAGTACATGATAGTATAATTAATCGTAATATACTTATGAAATGCAGTAGAACTTCAGATATTTAAGAAGTAATTGTAGTGTTGCACAGTTAAAAAATATATTTGAAATGAAATGTGTGAATTACTCAGAAATTAAAATTGTTGATTTGATAATGGTTAAAATGGTGTTTTAACAAATAAAATTTTGAAGTGTTAAACTCCTTAGCATTCTCAAAGTAAAATCAGCGTTGTTTGAGTCTGGGTTGAGTGATATGACATCTATTTCGTGTTTAAACCAAGAAATTGATCTCAACCTTCTCATTGTAGCTAGGATCGGTTTGCATGTCCTTACTGTTGTTATGTTTTGGATTACATTTGGTCTATCTCGGGCTGATGACTTCCAACAATATTCTTGTTACATAATTGTCTTGTAATGCACCAAACTGGACGTATTTTTGAATACTGTCTGCCTCTCTATTTCTTTATTATTTACTTCTCGAAACAGCTTCTTGAGATCTTTCTAAACAAGTCTCAACCGTTATTTTATAGTTTTGTTAAATGACTTACTAAAAAGTGAATTAGTTTTATTTCAGTAGATTTTATAATATAGATTGCTAAAGTAATTATTTTTAAAATCTACTTCCCTATCCATTAAAATAGCATTCAGAATATTTAATATTCAATTATATCCAGTGATCCACTAATTTTATTTTATAAACCATGAATCGTTATCCAAGATAAGTAAGGGAATTCCTTATTATTTAGACTCATTGCCTGAAGTAATTGAATGAGTACTATTGAATAACATCAAAAATCCAAAATTTATTTCAAGCAGTGATTTATCATTACCAAAAGTTTTCGATTCTCGATACCAGTAGCGATACCTCAGTTTAAAAATCAGTTGCTATTTCAAAACTTAATCCTAAAATAAGCTAACAAAGCAAAATAAAATTGATTTAAAAAAAACAATAATAATGCAAAAAATAAATTAGTAAACCATTAGTTGTATCTATTATCCAAAGCCTGTAGAATATGTTATTAATTATAAATTTGATAATAATATAATTCAATATAAGAGGTCCGTTGGTGACATTGTCTACTAAAGCTTGGTTATAGGTATTCAATTACTAAAAACTTTACATATACTCACTAGACTAAATTTGAAAATGTACTGAAAGGACAAGGGGAGTCAGGGAAACAGTATTACCTACCAGAAGAGGGTGGGTCCGAGTCCGGGAAAACATCCGGCTGGTTGACAAAAGCAACCAACCCACCTGGTCTAGGGTAAATGTAACATTGAAACTGACTCTATTATTTTAACTAATACTGGCCTTGACTGTTACAATTTTTATTAACTACTTCTACAGCTTTGTTTGCTACATGTTTGTTGTACAACTCAGTGAGTCTTCCTGGCAACGCCTATTTTCCTTGCTAATTTTATTACAATATTATTGTGTTATGATTTAATATTTTTTATGTACAACAATAACTGATGGATGATTTGAAAAATAATAATCATCAATAGTTTGACATTTATTCTTTAAGTTACTGTAACTGTTAAATGAATGAAATGTTTCCGCTATTGTTGATTGATTAATAGAAAATGTCTTTATATTTCAGTTCCGGTCTGTTCCAAAGAGTAAACACAACATTCTCACCTCACTTTTCCATCGAGGGGAACGAGACCATAGCAAATTGAGCAAAAAATACTGCGGGCAACTACATCAGTTTGAGAGTATCGTGAAGGACGAACCCCCGCCAACCTCACAGGTCGCCTTCAATGCCTTTATCTCAAAGGAGGGTGAGGTCGAGGTACATATACATGTTGCTAATGGCAAGTTCGACCGTGACATTGAGATAGAGATTGCATTCACCTCTTATGTGGGTCAGTAATAGTTCAATCTTTTTATTTATTATTTATATGATAGTTTAAATTCTACTGCGTAAGATATTAGCAAAAAGAGTTGAAGTTTAATTTGATATAAATGTTTCACAACCAGGGTTTGAAATTAGTAATTATATTTTTCTAAAACTCATAATAATTATATTTGATTTCTAATTTAAAAATCATACTTGATTTAAACATATAAATTTAAATCTATCTTTGATGTTTATTGATTAGATTAAAAATAATGATCACTCACTGAGTGATACAGTAATATATAAATAATAATGATTAAATTGTGAAAAAAAATTTTGATCAGAAAATATAAATCATGTTTGCAAATTAATTTATTAATATCTATACTATTGTATAAAAGGACTAATGTATAAAATTATCTAGTTCTTCACTAATGTGAGTGAATGAAGCCGTGATGAGGGATACTAGTGTATGTATACATTATCAATGTAGACATTTTTTAATGAATATATGTGTCATCTAGTTTCAAAACCGTTTTAACTCCTCAATGTTGAGAAATACGTTTTTTCTGTTTTCTGAGTCCTAAGATACATTTTCCACCTATTGGAAGCAAGAAACCTCACAAAAACCTGTCTAATCCTTGTTAAACCTGCGTTTGTTGGGGTCACCTGTGGTGTAGTGGTTAGCATAGCAACCTATTAAACCCAAGATCGCGGGTTCGCAGCCCAGCAGATGACCTTAGGGTTTTTTAAAGGGAGTAAAAAATCCTCAGCTATGCCGTACTTCGGAAGGGGTGTAAAATGGGGGTCCCGAGCCTGTGCGATGTCAGGTACTCGTTAAAAATCCCTATCCTAATTATACCTGGATAGGCAAAATTTAGGACTCCCACCGTAGCATCGTCTGATTAGCCATAGCAGCATAAAGTGACGTTAAACGAAACAAACAAACAAACCTGCGTTTAAAAATCACAGTTTGAAAATCACAACTACAACATGAGTTGCAAAAGTGGCCAAATCCAAAATAAAAAATTGAGTAACTCACCCCCTCCACTTGCTCTTTCCATTTCAAAAAGTGCTTTCAAACACACTACCCTTGTGCCACTATAAACTGAAGAGATTTTGTTCCTACTTCGTTTTGGGGTGATGTAACAGAAAATCAGCTTTCCTGAAAAATTTTGTTTTTTGGAGATGGCCGGATTTGCAACTAGACGACACATATATATATATATATATATTTTTAATAATTTAAAGAGAGCAGAAGAATGATACATTTTGTCTTGACATTATAACTAGTGAAGGAAAATGATAGAGTTTTTTTGATTATTCAGCGTTCAGAACTGACTCAAAATATATTACAGTAATAATTTAAAAAAATTATATTTCTGATTTTCAAAATTATTAGTCAAAAATTATTATTATTGTTAATTTTAAAAGTCTAATTAAAAAAAAATGATTGGGGCATGATTTGTTTCTCTTATGATCAAAAATAAGAGAAACAAATCACTCAATAAAAATCTTCAAATGATTTCTAAATATTCCAGATAGAAATTATGATTGGATTTGATTTTGATTTTTACTTTCTTAATTAACAATTTCAGACTCTGTTTACTACAAAAGCATTAACTGCCAAATCATACAAAATAAACAATTCTTTATCAAAATTGTAATACCATTTTTAATTAACGTAATAGTTGATACTCTTTATTAATTATTATTAAAGTATTAATATATTATATACATATATATATATTTCTAACTGATTATTTTTTAAAGTATTGTGTGCTATCCAAAGGAACTTTAAACATTTTAATTAATTGTATTCTAATAATTATATCTCTTGGAAGCTTCTTAACATAAATGGTAAATAGCTCTTCATTGTTCCTAAACTAATAATATTAATTGTGTAAATTTAAATAAAATAATTAAAAAATACTATTATGAGAATTAAATTCTAGTATTTATTTAATGAAAGTCAATCAATATGTTATTAGTTAAAAATATTTTATTTATAATATGAAAGTGTTTTTGGTTAAAGGTATATATATATATATATATATATATATATATATATATATATATATATATATATATATATACTTAATTCATTTAATTTGTTGCTCAGTTGATTACAAACAAGTATAAATAAGTCTTGGCAATGTGGATTTACTGTTTGTTCAAAGTACAGTCAGAGTCAAAAGTATTTATACACCAGACTTTATCTTTTATTTTCACCCCCTGTCTTAATAGTTTAAGGATTACCTCCAATCAGTCTTTACCCAGACGTCATTTGTAAAGGTTTAGCGCTTATTAGAGTTTATTATTGCTCTTCATAAATCAAAAATGACACGCATAGCCAGTGAGACGATTGGAAGGAAAGACAAAATTATTGTGTGCCTACATAATGATTGACGGTCACTTAAAGAAGTGAACAGACCTCACTCAACAGTCAAAGTTGGTATTAAAAGGTATGGAATGAGAAATACTTTTGAATATATAGAGAGAACAGGACGACCAAGAAAAATTTACTTGAACAAAGATGAAAGAAAAGTTAAAAGAAAACCAAGACTTAGTGCCCATAAATTAGTGGATGAACAGTTGTATTTGTCTGAAAGAGGGGAACAAGAGAGAACATTTCATTTCATGTTCAAGAGAACATGGAACATTTCTCCAATCCTCCGGCAGAACCTCTTCTTCCCCCGCACTTGAAGAGTTTGGCAGGCAAGTGATCAGCTCCAGGTGCTTTATTGTTCTTTAGCCGATCAATGGCGTCCATTATCTCTTCATCATTAGGTGGTTCAAGGCTAGAATGTGATAAATACCATAAAAAATATGAATGTGACCTTTGGCTTTGGATAATATTTACCGACGAGTTGTATTTTGTCAATAGTTATTAATTAGAAATGTTTAATCTTCAGAGGGGCTAAAAAGTACAGAGAATAAAATACAGCAATGGAAATAAGAAATATAGTTCTAACTGTTAAGAATGGAGGAAAGTGGCTCATGGTCTGGGGTTGTTTGAATTCAGCTGGAGTGGGATGTCTTAAATTTATCGATAATAATGGGACCATACAAAATATATTGACTTAATAAAAATTTATCTCCCTAACAGTGTTAAACAATTTGGGATTGGAGAAAACTGAATTTTTCAGCAGGATAATGATCCCTAGTCATACAGCTTGGAAATCCAAAATGTAGATCCTGTACAACATACCAAAGTGGATGGCCACTCCTCAATCTCATATTGAGCATTTGTGGAAATACCTAGATCAAGTTGGAACATGGTGTGTTTCTAACAATCAAAATTTTAGTTTATTATTACAAAATTCCCGTGTCTTTAACTCAAAAATTAGTGAATTCAATGCCACTAATTGCATTGCATTGCATAATGCACATAGAGTGCATATTAAAGGCCAACTGAATATCAACTGTTATTGAATGTCAATATTAAATAGAAATTTCATTAAGTATACGAATATTTCTGACCTTTGTTGTTATTTTTGTTTTTCAATTATTCTTTATATGCTATTTTGTTAAATGTTCTATAAATTTAAAAATATATTTATTGATAAAAGTGTTGATGTTGACATTAAAAGGTCTTGTTGTTTAAAATCAATCCCATTAAATAATGCTAATATTTGTTATTTGCTATGATGTGTAACAGGTGTATGAATACATATGACTCACAAGGGGAGGACACACTCAGTCTCTCACGGATCTTGTTGGCAATTTTTTTGGAGGTTCCTGGTCAAAAAATATTAGACACGTATTTTGCCGTTCCGACCAATGGGCCCTAGAAGCCGAGAAAAAAAATAAAATAGCATTAAACTAATTTATTTTTTATCTCGAGTTTAAAAAATGATATCGACATGATTCTTGCACCGTGATTTTTATTTTGGATTGCGGATTTAAGGAAAAATACAGTCGCTCCATAGATTTTGGTTTAGATTAATTAAATTCTAAAAAAATGATTAGTTTTTCAAGCAAACTACCTCTATAGATTTTTTCACACAAAAATTGAGGTCAGATTCTAATTCAGCTCCCTCAAAAACATTAAAAAACGGTTATTCAACAAAATCAAAAAATATCATTTTTTTCACCCTCTTCCAGGAAAATGAAATTTTAAAACCGATTATTGGTTACATACCTTTAAATCGTCATTACTTTGTCATGCAATTCACTGGTTGGTATCGCTGGAAAGAGGACGGTCTCAGCTTTCTTTTGATGTATATAAATGTAAAATTCGATGAACAAAAACCTATTAAAAAAATTGGAAAATCCGAAAAACATTTTGATTTTTAACTTGAGTTTGAAACCAGATAGGATGATGAAACCAAATACATTTCAAGCGTATTATCACCCTATATTTTGTGTAAAAAAATAAAGTTGATACGTTAAACCTTCTAAGCGTAATTCATGTTTTTATCAATTTAAACAAAAGTTGCCTACCATTTGCCATTTGGTCAGGGCCGACCGTCAGGCAAACTTTGAATCTCACAAACTTTTATTTTTCTATTTGGATGAAAATTCGTATTTAAGGGTTCTCTTGAATGCTGAATTCGAATCCGATATCGGTTCTTGTGAAAAAATTATATTGAATATACTTCACTTGAAAAATTTTAGCTTTTGCACTGTAAAATGTGATAAAAAATTCTTTTAGCCCTAGAATTCCATCTCAGCACCCTCAAAACTCAGGAAACGTATGTATATATATAGATATCAATAAAAAAAAAAAAAAAAAAAAAAAAAAAAAAAATATATATATATATATATATATATATATATATATATATATATATATATATATATACTAATTGGGAGAAATCATTTGTTACTTTAATTATTATTAAAATAATTATAATTCTTAATTATTTATTGTAATGATAACTTATTACAAATTAATATTTACATTATATACAGACAGAACCACATATTAGATTTGATTGTTAAGTATTTACAATTTTTATTTTATTTTGCAGTTGAACATGTTAAAATATGATTGTGATAGTTAACATAAAAACATTATAGCAATAACTGCCTCACTTCCGTTGCTGACAGGATTTTGTTGAATATAATGAAAATGAAATTGTAATGCAATAAGCTTCAGTTATTAGAACCCAGTAAACAAAGATTACGAAGCGGGTTAGAGATGTGTTCTGGGTTTGAAGAATAAAATAAAAATTGTAAATACTTAACAATCAAATCTAATATGTAATTCTGTCTGTATATAATGTAAATATTAATTTGTAATAAGTTATCATTACAATAAATAATTAATAATTATAATTATTTTAATAATAATTAAAGTAACAAATGATTTCTCCCAATTAGTATATATATACTAGCTCATATTTTTACACACATATATAAAAAAGCAAAGGATCGACATTTTGATTTAGTAATAATTTGTATTCGGCAGAAATAACTTTATTGATTTCATCTGGTTGGATGTTGATTTCGAACTATAAAAGTATATGACAGTGTGGCAAACCTCAGTCCTGCCTCTCAACATTGTACATTTAAATTTTAGTTATTGTAAATTTTACCATTGCAAAACCTTCCTAGAATTATAAAAAATTTTTATTTAGATGTCGGTACAGATAGGTTCAGTTTACCATTGTTAACTCTATTGTGGGATGGGGCTATACACAATCGGGTCGATTTTCAAGCTTCACTGGGATCCACATATCGCACACCATATTTAAATCTTTTTTAATAATTTTCTTTATAGTTTAATAAGTAAATTTTATCATCGATTTCAAGCTCTTTTGTAACTTTCTCGCCGTCGCGTAGAATGGCACTCGCCACCTATTGGTCAATTTTCAAACTTCACTGTTGTCCACATATTTTCTTTTTTTAATAAAAATAAATTAAAAATCAGTAGATTATAATATTGCTAAACCTTCTTGGAACTATGAAGATGATGTAGTTAATATTTAGTACAGATTGGTTCAGTAAAATTCGTGGTTAGTGATCACAAACGTAAAATGGCTTGTCCTTTTATATAATAGTATAAGTTATTATTATAGTAAACTTTCTAATTGTATATCTTTCAAGAACTATGAAGATGATGTAGTTAAAATTTGGTTCAGATAGGTTCATTAGTTTTACTATAACGCTATTGTCGCTTGCCACATATTTATAACTTTTTGGATAACAATTTAATTGAATTAAGTAACTTTATTATCAATTTCTAGCTATATTTAACACCGGATCATTGTAATCTCTCTTAAATGGCGCTCGCTTTACTACACACCACATATTTATCGCTTTTTAAACAGTAATTTAATAGAAATATGTAAATTTTATTATTGCTAAACCTTCCTTGAACTATGAAGATGTTATAGTTGTATATGGTACAGAATAGTTGTATAGTTTTCGCGGTTAGTGATCACGAACGGAAATGGCTTGTCCTTTTATATATAACTTCATCATCCCCCGTCGAGGCTTGGCCCTCTCTCATAAGTGAAGATCTTAGATAATTTACTAATAATTGATTTTTGTGTTTATCGATAAAAATCTTGAAATAATGTAAACTATTTAAAATTATATTTTTATGATATTTTCACGCATAGCAGCCATTATTAACTTGGTTAAATTTAGATTGATAAGGTGTTTGCAGATAACAAAAAGCATAATTAGACAACAATTTTCAATTTTAATATATGAGTTGGTAATCCAGATGGACAGAGACTATTAAGAAACTGCATTATCAGTGCTTACAACTAAAGGTTCAAAGTTCATATTTTTACACACAATATTAAACAGCTGAGGATCGGCATTTTGATTTTTTAATAATTTTCATTCGACAGAAATAATTTTATTGATTTGATCTGGTTGGATTTTAATTTCTAACCATAAAAGTATGTGGTGTGTAGTGTGGCAAAACCCGTTTCTAACACTCAACATTGTACATTTAAATTTTTAATGTTGCTAAACCTAGAATTATCAACATGATGTAGTTAAACTTTGGTATATTTTACTCCATATAGCTGTTTTTATAACAATTTAATTGAAAATAAGTAAATTTTATTATCACATATGTAACACTGTACATTTTAACCTTTCATGTAGATTGCAATTGCCGCCATTTTTGAACTTCACTGTTATCTACTTATTATTCTTTTTTCAAAAAGAATTAGTTGAAAATCATTAGATTTTACTGTTGTAAACCATCCTATAAAGATGATGTAGTCAAAATTTGGTAGAGATTTGTTCAATAGTTTTTGGCGGTTAGTGAACACAAACGAAAAATTGCTTGTCCTTTTATATAATAGTATAACCTTATACCGCCATATGTTAGAATCGTATAGAGCTAACAAATAATTGTGACTTACAGATAATATACCAATAATATTGTGACTATAAATTAAGATATTATATATATATAAGATATATATATATATTTTTTTTTTTTTTTTTTTTTTTTTTTTTTTATTGATATCTATATATATACATACGTTTCCTGAGTTTTGAGGGTGCTGAGATGGAATTCTAGGGCTAAAAGAATTTTTTAACACATTTTACAGAGTAAAAGCTAAAATTTTTCAAGTGAAGTATATTCAATATAATTTTTTCACAAGAACCGATATCGGATTCGAATTCAGCATTCAAGAGAACCCTTAAATACGAAATTTCATCCAAATAGAAAAATAAAAGTTTGTAAGATTCAAAGTTTGCCTGACGGTCAGGCCCTGACCAAATGGCAAATGGTAGGCAACTTTTGTTTAAATTGATAAAAACATTAATTACGCTTAGACGGTTTAACGTATCAACTTTATTTTTTTACACAAAATATAGGGTGATAATACGCTTGAAATGTATTTGGTTTCATCATCCTATCTGGTTTCAAACTCAAGTTAAAAATCAAAATGTTTTTCGGATTTTCCAATTTTTTTAATAGGTTTTTGTTCATCGAATTTTACATTTATATACATCAAAAGAAAGCTGAGATCCTCCTCTTTCCAGCGATACCAACCAGTGAATTGCATGACAAAGTAATGACGATTTAAAGGTATGTAACCAATAATCGGTTTTAAAATTTCATTTTCCTGGAAGAGGGTGAAAAAAATGATATTTTTTGATTTTGTTGAATAACCGTTTTTTAATGTTTTTGAGGGAGCTGAATTAGAATCTGACCTCAATTTTTGTGTGAAAAAATCTATAGAGGTAGTTTGCTTGAAAAACTAATCATTTTTTTAGAATTTAATTAACCTAAACCAAAATCTATGGAGCGACTGTATTTTTCCTTAAATCTGCAATCCAAAATAAAAATCATGGTGCAAGAATCATGTCGATATCATTTTTTAAACTCGAGATAAAAAATAAATTAGTTTAATGCTATTTTATTTTTTTTCTCGGCTTCTAGGGCCCATTGGTCGGAACGGCAAAATACCTGTCTAATATTTTTTGACCAGGAACCTCCAAAAAAATTGCCAACAAGATCCGTGAGAGACTGAGTGTGTCCTCCCCTTGTCAGACAGACTGTATTAACTTTTTCTAATAGTTGGTTAAAACTGTTTCATGATTATTTCAGAATGTTCTGCTGCTCCTGCATCCTACAAAACATGTGGCGAAGGCTTTTGTATCCACAAGGATTACTTTTCGGACAATGTGGTCAATTGTCCATTTATTTCTTGTAAAGATGAACCGAATTGTCCACAGTATGTTTATGGTAAGTACTATGCAATAGAATTTTTTGATTTTTATTATTTAAAAGCTTTTCATAAATATATTTTTTATTAGAGATGGGCTAATTAGTCTGCCAAGCCGATCATTGCTTCCATTCGAATTCAGGTAACATCGTTGAAGTTCAAAGCGCTTTATGTATAGCTTTATACCCCAAAATAATATAATGTTTAATAATAATAACTCAATTATATAATTAAAGCTATAATGATTTTTTTTTTTTTTAATCACGAAACGGCCTTAAAGACCACCTGAATATCATGACTATGGATTCTTCCTTCTATTCTTTCTTTCTATCCATTTCTCCTTCATTATTTTTGATTGCCTTTGTTTTGTTTCCCCCGTCCGAAAAGCTAGGCCACTATTACACAGTGCATAGTAATTATTCGTAATTATGTGCATAGTAAGGGGTAATAGCCCCAGAATAAAATTTATTTTTATTTCCTTTTAATTTTCCAATAATCTGCAGGCTTTTTTTTTACTAGAATAGGCCTACCAGTTGGCCGATTAGTGGGCTTACTTATGGGCAATGTTCAGGTTTTTGCTAATAATAGGGTGTATTAAAAAAAAAAATGACCATTTTATCAAATTCCAGAGTTCAAAAGTCTGTAAATATCATAATGCTATTTATTATTTACCAGTACTTAATAATTCCTTTAAAGCATTCTCTAAGCTTGTTTACTAACACTGTACTTCTTTAAAAAAAAGTCTCAGTTCAGTTATTTATTTCAAAGAAGAAACATGACAGTGTCCTACAAACTCCTCGTAATTTTAAGACATTACGGGAAAAAAAATTTCACAGCTGCCGAAGCAACTCGTGAAATTATTAAATATGAAGGGGAAGGTGTCCTTGAAGAGTGCTCTGCTCGGCGTTGGTTTGAAAAATTTAGAAGTGGAGATACGACATAAGAAAGGAAGAAGGGCTCCAAGCGGCCATTAATGGATATTGATGGGGTTCTGAAAGAAGCTGTTGAGTCAAATCCGTCCATAAATTCTTGTGAACTTGCCAGGGAGTATGGTGTGTCGAAAGATACTGTTAATTGCCATCATCTCTCCATGGGGAAGGTGAAAAAGACCCCACGATGGTGAAATGGTCCCTCACGAATTTACCTCTCAACAATCAGTAGAAAAGTTTACAGAACTTTATGGATTTGAACTCCTGCCTCATCCACCATATAGTCCAGACCTCCCACCTTCAGATTACTACTTGTTTCTATCCATGGCCCATTTTCTTCAAGGAAAAAAATTGATAATTTTTCGGAAGTTGAAAATGCTGTCTCTTTGACAGCCATCCCAAGGAATGGTATCAGCGTGGCATCGAGAAATTGGCTAGCAGATGAGTAATGACGGTAGATAACAATGGACTATACTTTGAGTATTAATTTTATTTTATATCAAAGAAATAATAATACAAATATTTGTTTAAGAAACAGTCTTTTTTTTTTTTATACACCTCATTATTTTTTGTTCTGTTGCTAATGGGTCAGTGTGTAATAATGAAGTGTTTTTAAAAAAATAAATCAAAAGTCAGCAACTTACTTTACTTAGTTTTGATAGTTAATTTTGAAATTCTGAATTCAATCAGGTCGAAAAGATATAATTTATATGGACTTTTGTTTATAGGGTTTTTTAAAATATGTTAGTTTATTCAGTTGTACTAATTTTGTGTTCTAGAATATTTTATCATGTCGCAGAATATTTTAAAAAGTCTCACTACTCAAAAATTGCCATTATTGAGATAAACATGCGACAAGTATTCAAATAAGTCTTACTTTCTTCCATAAAAACGTCACATTTATAATGTGAAGTATTCACTGAGAGATGGCGAGGTAACACTTTTGTTTTGTCCAGTAGAGTGCAGCATGCATTCCACTAGAGTGTCACTTATGACTTTAGAACAGCCTACAATCCTGAAAAGAGTCGCACATCAAATTGTGACAATTTTTGTGTGGATCATTGTAATAAGTAAAATACTGTCCATTTTTGTGTTGTGACGGTTTTTCAAAGTTTTAAACAAAAAAATTAATTTTTGTGTGGTGCGGAATAGTTTTACATTTTGAGTTGTGCTAGTTTATGATGATATCTTGTTCTATAAATGTGTCACAATATCGGCTTGTTTTTATTTTTTCATTAAGAACAACAAAAATAGATTTTTCTTAGAAAAATAATATTGCGCTAATATATTCCTGTTTACAATAAAATAACATTTCAACTTGTATTTTTTGTCATGGAACTAAAAAAGAGATGCCTCAAGTGAACTAAATTCTTTAACATAAATTTTCTCAAAACAATGTTTATTGTTTTGCGACTCTTTTTTAGGAGGGATGCGGTGTGTTGAATTATTGAGAAGATAATTGTTTCCTAGAACTAGTTATTGTCACTATTTGATATATGAACTGGTTATAATTCTAATGTTGATTGTTCCAGATCCGACTGATTTCGAGAAGGGCCTAGACACTAAAGTGTATGTTACGGCTGTCACTTCCATCTTCCTTTCATTTTTCCTGTTTCTTGGGTGCATCATGCTTTGTAGGTACTTTGATATGCTTTGCTGGTCTGAAGCTCCGCCACAAGATCACCATCGGGCAGGCACTGAGCTCGAACAGGTCAGCCCATCGGCTCCGGCTCCAGAATCGCCGGACAAAGACCTACCACCTGCTTATGAAACTCTCTTCCCTGGGAGGTAGTTCTAACCATCAATCGTCCAAGGGTTCAGCGCCAGCTGCTAACATTACTAACGTGTCACGGGTCTGCATCTTGCACATTACAGGACTTACTTGAGCTATATTCTTAGGATAAGGAATGTATCTAAATTACTGACACTGAATTATTTTGTGGATGGCTATGTGTGTACATAGGTATTGTATTTGTAATTATTAATTTTTATTAGCTGATTTGATTTGTTATTATCGACGTTAAATTCATTTAGGATTGCTAAACTTACCATGGATGCATTGAATAGTGTGTTAAGTTTACAGCATCTAACTATTGTTTCAGGTTTCATTTTCTACATCTTGGTCTATTTAGCATTTCTTTTCATAATTTTAATATGACATAACTTATGGAAATTATAATTTAGTTGCAATTTACTACTATTTTTCATTTCCCTCTTATATTTACTTAAGTACGCATATTTTTTATACCTATATATTGAATTATTAAGTTATTTCTCTATAGTAGAATATTCTATTTAAAATAAATTAAACCTGTCACTTTACATAGCCTGCCAAACGAACAAATTATTGCTCAAATTTCTGATTATAATTTCTAAACTGTATAGACTACATCTCAGTATTAATATTGAAATGAACGCTTTGCCGTCCAAGTGTTTTAGTCTTCATTTCTATTAATTGATTTTTTCAGGGTTAATTTAGAATTAGCCAGAATTCGGCAAACATTTTTGTCACATTTTCTCATACATTTATGATTTTGTTCATGTTGACATTCTGTATTGTAGTTTTTGTTCATTTTAATTGATAATAACTTACTTTAGAAGACAATGGGTGGATGAAGTAGAGAGGGGAGGTGGTAATCCGGTCTGCTACAACCATTTCTGTAAATCAGCAGATTTTTAAAATTTGCTGAATTTTTTTTCTCATTATAATGATTTAGTGCAAAATGAGTAGTATGCCCTCTCGCTTTCTGAAGACACATCTACCTTAACTGGTTAGCTTTGCTTATAATTGTATACTTTTTCGTCTTGAGTTTTGTTTTGTTTTATGATTAGTATTAAGGGATTATAATTCTATTTTTTTTTTTAATTTAAGAATTACAATACACTGTCAATTGTTTTCAAAAGAACATCACAACCCATTCAATGTGCTGTCGATGGGATCGTCGAAATAGAGATTTTTTTTACTATCTGAAAGAAGGAAAATATTGAGCGATTTGTATTAGGTTTATGAGAATCCCTTATTATAGTTTCTCATCAGAGCATAACAATGCGGATTAATAGACAATAATTCAAGAATAATGATTGATACTACAATCTATGGTGCTAACCGAACTAAAGTTTAAATCTAGATGAGGCCTGATGAAATCTCCTCTCTGTCCTTCAGATGCTTTCCAGTTTCCATTTTTAACACTTATATTCATTTGTTTCTAATGGGGTAATAATGAACACAAATCTTTGGGAAGTTCATTTGCTGGTATGAAATTCCATCAGCGTTTATAATAGAATGTTCCATTTTGAAAAAAATTATATTTAAAGCAAATCACTTGGTACTTTGTGAAGTAAAAAATGTAAATGCGAATAAAGTATACAGTGAATGGCAACTTGGATTTATTGAAAAACAACTGCCTCAATAACAATTTTTTATTTTATAATCTAGCCTTTAAGAATTGATGTTACTTTAAGTTTTTGATTTCCTTTATATTTACAATTCATTGAATTACTATGCCATAATTTAAGTAACCATAGAAAGTATTTTTCTAAAACTTCTTTTAAAATTTTAGTGCCAAAATTCTTCATTTGACCATATTAAATAATTAGAATTATTTCCTGATATCTTGTGTAATGAAAATAAAAAAGGTTTTTCCGGTAATTATGAGATTCCATTTCAGGTGTGTTATGATCCTTAATAGCTTGTGTCCATACTAATTCCTCACTTTTTAAAATATGGAGTTTATCATAAGATTTAACTGTTTGTTAATTTATTAGGTTTAAGCATTTTTATCCCGATATTGCAAGTGTATTGCTGGCAACTTTTGCTCATTTACCATTACTAAAGCTTGAACACATGGTTGGGGTGCTAATGTTAGTGTTGCCATTTACCGAAATATTGTGGGAACGGTGGTCAGCACAGCATTTCTACAAATCGCCTTTTATTTTTTTATATGTATATATTTATATATATTGTGATACAAAGCCAAAACTGTGTTGTAAGCCATATTGTATGTAAGTTATTATTGTACTATTATTTTTAATGAAATATTTTGTTCTTTTAAAGTGTTATGATTCCATCTGATACTGCTTATGATTCTTGTCTTGTCAGAACTATCATTCAATAGTTTAATGATTTTAACTATACAAAGTAAAAAAAAAAAAAAAAAAAAATAGTATTTAAAATTATTTCTTACTGACTTATTAATGAATTGAAAATACTTTCAGTTTTTCATGATGTATGATGAAACGGATTCATACCACTTCAAAAAAACAAAATAAAGTGACCCAAACGTTGGTCGGAGAATGGATGTATATTTTTGTAAACTTGTTTTGTAATCTAGTCTTTAAGACCTAGCAAGTACTGAATTGGAGAAAGAATATGGATCATTATAGAATGCCAGGAAGGCAGCTTAGAGTAAAATGCAATTATAAGGAATCTTGTTTATATTAAGTATAATTTTAATATTCTCTTGCATAAGGCCACTTCTGGATTATGAACTATATGGATTATTTTTTTTATTTTTTATTTTTTTTAAACTGTGATGGTTTATTATAATCAAATAAATTTGTTTCTATGTTTAAATTAACTTAGTCTATCAAAATTTATTGAACTTGATAGTCTGGATCCTCACCTTCCATTTTGAAAACTTATATTGAAACCATCTGTGATTTGGGTAACCCTCTAGGCCATAAGTATTCATCATATTGTGAAATAGGTTTATTATATATAAATGAAAATTAAGTTTTACTACTAATATTTGTAAGCTGTGTCTTCCGTAAGAGCTAAATTTTACTGATAGTATGTGTACGTTTAATAATGAATACACATCGTAATCCTTATGTATAGGAAATGAAAATATGAAGGTGGTGTATAATCTACTTGTTCCATAAAATTTAAGCTTTTATGTAAATTATGCTTTTCAAAATATATATTCTTATTTTGGTATTGCTTCAATCTTTTTTATTTAAAAAAAAAAAAATTATATATATATGAATACCTTCTCTCTCATTATTTTCCCTCTTTGTTGGGGCCTAATGTCATTACATACACTTACTAGGGCAAGAAGAATGGGTTAGCATATAAGTTACTACCCTGTTTTAGTCAGAATGGGAAGGACGGAAATTCATTTCATTGGTCTGCTTCAAAATAAATTTCAGACCAGTGGAAAATGCTTCTTATATATGGGGATGGTGAACAAAATTCATTTAGAATGTTGTCGGGACTTGATCTTCCTAGGAGCATGTTCTAATGAGTGAGCTCCTTTTGATTCTGTTTCTCCTAATACAAAATTGGAAAATTTCAACCTGGATTCAACAAAAATTGCTTGACCCCCTCTCTGCTTTGCTTGTCAAAAATCTAATGGAGAATATTTTTTGTTGTATAACATTTGTTGCTTGGACCTACCGTTTAGCTATATTGATTTGAATAAAAAAAAATAATGAGCATAGACATTAAGCTATTTAATGTCAAATTTTATCTCCTACTAAAAACAGAATCACAGGTAAGAAAAAATTTTTTTTTTTATAAACTTATGAGTAGGGACTGAATTTCTGCACATTTAGTTCGCTTTGATTTAGTGCTCTCTAACCCAAGTAGTTATCTCATTCATAACCTAAGGATTCTTATTATTAAATTTTATTTTGCTCAAATTTGACTTTTTGAGCTTAATTGTACGAATTCTGGTTTCACTGCATGAAATTGCACAACTGAACGAAATTTATCTAATTTTATTCACTTAACCATTTATTTTTTGAAACTTATACTTAAAAAACAACTTACACTCAGAAAATAATACCGGACGGAAGTACTTTGAGAAAAAACTATTTAGAAGTTGTTTTAACTCTTATAAAAATTGGAGACCACTACACGCCATGGTCGATGAAACTACCAATGAAAGAGATCCTTACATTTGTAATATTTTAATCTGGTTCTTCATCGTTAGTTTCACGTTTCATTAATGACAGCCTAATGGATTTTTTTTTTAAATACCAGAACTAAGTTCTGCTATTAGTGACAGATGCAGCTCCTTACATGATGGCGACCGGTCATGCTCTCAAAATATTTTATGCAAATATGATTCATGTCACAGGCGCAGCTCATGGGTTCAATCGGGTTTTTGAAAAAGTGGTAGAAATTTTCAAGTCAATAAGCTGGTAAACTACAAAAAACAAGTATTCCTCAAATTCCCATCTCCTGTATTAAAGTATCGCAATGAAAGGCAATGTGAACTTCCCTTAGAGCCTGTTTTAACGCGACGGGGTACATGGTTAAATGCAGTTCTATTTTAGTCCGATAACTTCCAAATTTTAAAAATTTATGAATAAATAAGAAGAAGACGATAAAATCAACTTTGAAAAAAACGAATTGAAAATGAAAAGGTCGTTTTGTTCTTGCTGTGTGAAAACAATAGATCACTACAGGAAATCGCAAATAGACGCACATTGCAAATAAGATAACTTTTTTTTAACAATTTATAAAAAAAGATTCTGGCTTGTGTCAAGCATTGGTAGGGGCTAATATCCCTTGATTCAAACTTCAGTAACCATCTTTCCGAACATTTTCTGAGAGTTGATAAAAATCAACTTTCAGAAAATCATACCGGACGAAAGTACTCTGAGAAAAACTATTTAGAAGTGGTTTTAACTCGATAATTATGAAAATTCTAGAAAAAATTAGAGACCACTCCATACGACGAAAGAGGCATTTACATTTTTAATCTTTTGATAGCGGTTCTTCATCCGAAGATCGAACCGACACCATCATTGATTTTATGTAAAGTAATTTTGAGTACAAACCATGAAACGGTCTCACGTTTCATTAACGACAGCTTAATGGAATTATTTTTTTTTAAATACCGAATACCAGAACAAAGATCTGCTATTAATGACAGATGCAGCTCCCTACAAGATGGCAACTGGTCGTGCTCTCCAAACATTTTAAGCAAATATGATTCACGTCACATGCATAGCTCAAGGCTTCAATCAGGTGCTTGAAAAAGTGCGAGAAATCTTCCCAGAAGTCAATAAGCTGGTAAACAACGGAAAAATAATTATTCCTCATATCCCCATCTCATGTGATAAAGTATCGCAATGAAATACAATGTAAACTTCCACCAGAACCTATTTTAACACGATGGGGTACATGGTTCAATGCAGCACTATTTTAGGCGGATAATTTCCAAAGTGTCAATACATTTATGAATAAATTAGAAGAAGACAAGATAAAATTAATTTTGAAAGTAAAAAATGTTTTAAATTCACCGACAATCACATCCGATTTAACGTTTATTAAATCGCAACTGTCAAACGCTCTGATACGATTGGAATCCCAAAATCAATCCTAGAATTCTCAAATTGAAATTATTGAAACTCTCAAAGAAAGCTTAAAACAAGTTGAAAAGGAAAAGAAAAGATGTTTGTTTTCAAAATTTGAGTCCATCCATCAGATAAACTCCGGCTACATTCGTTTAAAAAATTATAATGATTGAATCAACGGAAAAGAAATAGATGCTCATAATCTGGATCCATCCACAATCGCGTGCTACAAAAATTGCCCTATTACTTCCATAGATGTAAAACGTTCCTTTTCTATGCTAAAGAACATTTTATGTGACAGGCAGCATAATGTCACTGAGAAGAATTTTGAAATGTACAATGAGCATTTTCACGAAAGTTTTAAAAATTATTTTATTTAAAAAAAAAAAATTATTTCCATGTAAAAGGAAATTTTAATAAATATATTTATATTTTTTTTTAATGAACAAAGTTTTTCAAATTTTTTTTTTTTCTTCCAAATTTTAAAGTATTGCAGATTGAATTAACACTAAAACGAAACGTTTATCGAAATGTGCTTCAGTTTATGTAAGGTTTGTTAAGTTTTGCATGTTTGTGTAAATAAATGGAATGCTGCATGTATTAAGTTTTTCAATGCACGGTTTGAGTTTTTTACTGCACGTTTTTAGTTTTTGACTGCACATTTTTTGATTTTTGACTGCACAAAAATCCGGTCTCTACTTATGGGCATCGAAAGTCAAGTTGGCAACCGCTAAAACATGTTCTATGTTATTCTTTCTTTAGTAGACAGGCTTAAGGGAGCCAGTTTATTTATATGTTTTTCCGAGAACCACAAACGTTTAATTAATTTTTTAGAAATGAACTATGTGATGAATTGTCACAGTTAGGATTTGTATTGAGAGATTGGAACCTTGGAACAATTAGCACTCCAGGCAACTGGAATTATGGGACTTTGTGTCACAACTACAATTGTTCCAGTTCCATTTTAGCTTTAGAACTGTGGAGCAGTGACAAACCCGTACTCGGCTCCACACGTACCGCCTCTTCCCTTTCTCCACTAAAAGGATCATTTAGTGTTTTGTTTCAGAAGTAAAAATCTGTAATCTAACGAAAGAAATAATAATTAAATTTCTTAATAATATTTTTTTTTTTTTTTTTTTTTTTTTTTTTTTTTTTTTTTTTTTTTTTTTTTTTTTTTTTTTTTTTTTTTTTTTTTAGAAATCGAGTAATGTCAAATATCAATGTCATCTCCCCTCCCTCCGTTTTTTATACCACTTATACAATACTGATTGTGAGTAAGCAAAATTTAATTATGACTTTTTTTTTCTTTATATTTTCAGGCTTTAGCTAGACACCATTGGCCAATTATGACTTTAAATATCAAGTAATCCGCTTGACAAATTCCTGAATAGTCAATTATTTCCCTAAGAACTCAGTAGTTTTGAAGGTAGCTTACCGATAGGAGTCGGCACCTGTAATATTATAATTTTATATATATATTTAGCTATTAGAGTGTCTACAACCTATTAAAACGATATACTCTTTTCTGCACACTGCAGTATTATTTTACATTAAGAAATTCTCATACTATCTACACCATCAACCATTACGTATTCCGTAGCATTGAATGTACTTGTGTTCCGATAAGAAATAAGGAAATGTTTTTTTTTTTCTGAGAAATCCTGATGACAAAGAGAAGATTACCTGGACTTTAAAACAACGAGATTCAGATCCAGATATTCCATTATGAAATACCAAAACGCGATAACGTTTTAGAGATAACATTGGCCAGAATCATTCTAAAATTAATGATCTAGCAGCTATTGCGGAAAAAAAAAAATTGTTTTCATTATCAAAGATCCGAACTTTTCAACAATAAGCCATTGATCAATTAAAAAAAAAAAATCTGAGTACATTAACTGCGCTTTACGCTAAAACGTTTAATCGATAATGTTTTCCTGGTCAAACGAGCAGGATGTGTAGGGGCATCGTCGTGTTGCAAAATGGCTTGTTCCTGTTGACTAAAGGGGATACTTTGCACTCAAAGGTATAAAATCAGATTTTTTTTTTTCTTTAACCCCAAGACTTCCATTGAAGTCCTATAAATATTTCTTGCTGAGTTTAAGCTTCTTTTTCCAGTTTCTGAGCTATAAATAATAGTTTTTTTATTATTGAATTTATATATCCTACATACATCGTGATGATAATGCTAAAAATGACATGTCAATTGCTTGTAAAGAGCTACCCATTAGTAGCACTTATAAAATAATTGTTCTGTATTAGAAGGTCTCGAGGCCACCTTCTTTTCAAACGCCTCGGAAGGTTTTTTGGAATAGAATGTGAAGCAAGTAGTGATACTAATGGATTTGAATTGTTATGAAGTTTTCTATGAAAGAAAAGGTGTCTTGTTTGGGCTAAATCAACAACATATGGTACATTAAGGTCTTTATGGATAAGTTTTTTTGAAACATAATAAGGAGCACTGAGGATTTTTCGAAGGATTTTGGATTATGAGGATTTGAGAACCAAAGAACATAGATAATTTTTTTTTTCATTGGGGTTTAGCGTCCTTAAGATTGATATTAGGAGGTGAATGAATAAATGATGTTTAAAAAGAAGAGAGAGAGGAAGGAAGCATTGAAATGGATAAAAATTCGAAAATAAGTTGTACGAATAATAATAAATTTGTCAAGGAAGCATGAGTCGATGAGAAGAGTTATACAAATCAATGGGCAGAGATCTAGCCTTCAACTTCGCGACAAGTTAGTCGGTTATTGTGATGCTGTATCTTTTGCCTTCTGAAGTTTTGTAGGTATATGGATAAGTGGAAAAAAGTCTGAGAGAAGTAAGATGAAGTTCTTGTTTATAAAAAAAAGTTATAGACAATAATGTCAAGTAATAAATGATATAGAAATTTGGACTACTGGATGACTGACGATGTTACTGATCTTCGGAAAATAATCATAAAACAGGATTTGGTGTTAAGAGTTGTAGATAAAAACGGAATACAACGATATAAACGTAAATAAAGTACAAATGAGAATTTAAGTTAGGAGTTAAATGAGGGTCGACGTTAAATGACATTGGGTCGTACGTTCTGGACCAAAGTGGACGAAATGAAAGATCATTTAGTTGCTTCCTTTCACTACTGACATCACAATTCTGATCGCGGCTTACGATTCTGATTGGGGATACAGCTCGCTCCAGATGGACCACCTTTTTAACTGGTGTATTTCCAGTGTTCACAATACAGTTTATGGTTCAAATGGTCTTTCCCATGCCCGATCTCCCTGTTGTCTTAGTCTTCCTCAAAATCACTTAGCGATCATGATTTCTATTGCCAGATTCGGTACATTTCTTACCCTTTATATATCTTCCCGAACGCGTCCTCACTAGCGGTTTGCTTTTCTTATTTAATAGCTTTTCCACCGGAGGGCTTAGTATTTTAGTTAATGAAACTACAAGTGGTTTATATGACTTCATGCACTGGGCGCATATAAAACCGAAGATTCATCTTTCTGCTCTGTTTTAAAATAAATTCTGTCGAAGTTTGTTTGGGATTGGTAGTTGATGATGAGGATACACTGATTCGTTTGAATAGGTCATGAAAACATCTTCTCAGTGTTTTATATTTTTTTCAGCGATTTTAGTATAATCAATATGAGATTCGCTCTCATATATGTTTATTAAAAGAGGTGCATTCAGCTCACTACCTTGCTTCTTATTATTTTGTTTACTTATCACACATCTTTCTTTTGGATCTGCCTTATCACTTTTAGTATTTTGAGTTTGTCCACTTGTACGTTTGGATGTTGCAAGCTTTCCTTATTAACATGATTTGTAAATTTGTTATATTTTTTTTCAGTGTTTCGCCTTTCAGATCAACAAATTGTTTTTTCCTCCTCCTTTCCCCCCTTTTTTTTTCCCCTTTTTGTAGAAGGTTGTTTCGAACAAGAAGGTGATGAAGGAGATATGCCATGCACGCTGGTTTGTTTGATTCGCTCGTGACAACGTCCTCCGTGTTTATTATGCGACGTGTTTATTTAACTCACTGCCATGGTTACAAAGACTCTGAATTGTTGGGTTATGTCTTTTACGGTTGATTTGAATATGGTCTTTAGAAGACTGTTTGACTTGTTTTGTTAGATATGGCAAGATTTGTCTACTATAGCTTGATATGCTATGCTTTATACACTGGGAACATATTATAAATGTTTCGTCATTTTTCTCTGTTGAAAAATTGCCGGTAGAAGGTAGTTTAAGGACTGCTTTTGCTTTCTTAATGAATTTCTTGGTTTATTTTCAATTAAGGAGCTTTTTTTTGAATGTGTTTCTATAGGCTCAGTTTGCACAAGTTTAAAAGGAGGAAGTTCGACATTAATTGTTGGTCTGTGCAGATTTTGTGCACTTGTGTCGTTGTTTGGATTAAATGACTTTTCTCTTTCATGCACTTTTTCTCGTTTGTTTCTAATAATTAATTCAAGATTGGGCAAACTTTGATCATTGTTTTGCTTGCCTAGTCCCTTGTTCGTTGCTGCGATGTGTTCTTTATCTATTCCCAGATCCTGGGCTATTGATGCTATATCTTTTATTCTATATGATTCTGAAGAATGGTAATCCGTTTGGTGGGGTAGACCATTGATAAGTCCTGTCTTTGGTTTAAATTCAAGCCGACTACTTCGCTTCATTTGGACGCTATCGACAGGTTGTTTCATTTCCATAGCTAGTTCTAATAGTTTCAGTTGACATTTGACTGCTACTGGTTGGTGATGAATTAGATCTGTAAAAGTCATACACTTTCGTCGTATAGCATGAAGTTCGATACTCTTTTTTTAAATGGTTATTATTTCCTTAACTTCTACAAAGTCTATTTTTTCTGGCCTCTTGATTATCTTAAAATCGATGTCATTGTTTTTTAATTTTCTTTTTTTTTTTCTGTCCCTCGAATCGGTTGATTTCCTTCTTCTACCCCTTCGAAATAATCTCCGGTGTAGGTGGATCCTGTTAGTTTAACGTTCGTTCCGAATCTTAAAAAACTTTAACAATAGTGATATTTCTTTTGATAAAACCTTTTCGTCCAGTTTCTTCCATTTTTCCTTACCGATAACCTTCGAGTTTATTTTACGTTTACTTTTGCACATAATCCGATCGTTTTTGATATTTACTTTGGACAGCTTTCTACTTTCGCATTATAGGTGGGTCATTAATTGTTTCGCTTCTTTCAATTGCCCGCCTTCCATAAATTCGTGAGGACTGTCATACACTCGTGTTCCTGCAGCCTTTGATGCCTGTTCGGAAATGATGTATGTAGCAATTGAGTCTCATTCGCAAGCTGTTGCCAGTACATTGATGAGGCCTTCGTGCGACCCTTTTGTGTCTGCATAGGTATACATCGGCTTGGGTTCCTGGTCTCAACATTACAAACTTTTTCGATTTATATCTCTAGCCTGAATGTTACATTAACACTATCTTTATTTATATTTTAATTTTACTTACTGGGGACAAATTATACGATTTATCATTTCATAGTCCCCCGGCAAGTTCTCCTTGTTGGTAGTGGTTAGTTTTAATGAGATGGAAGAAACTTTCTGAAAACTTCTAGACTTTATGATATCCATAGTGTTAGCTGAAATATCTTAATTAACACTATTTCATTCATTCTTCCAATTTTAATTTTTTTAAATAAAATAACATTAATTCATATTTGAAACGTTAAAAACAAAATATAATTAATAGAAGACTGTTTAAACACATGTGAAATGTTTTTTCCCTTCTATTTTCTTCTATGGTAACTTAAAAGAAACAGATTAAGTTTATAAATATAATACTCACTCCACCTGAAGAACGTTAAGCTACTCAAGTGGTTTTAAAACCAGCAAAATCAAAAACTGAAATTAAATATTTGGTAACCTCAAAATAATTACTAAATTTAAATTTTTCTTTATATTGTTAGAGACCCTCTCCATCCCCCCAAAAAAATCGTCATAAAAACATCTAAACCATAACATAGATGTAAAACGTTTTTTCAATCTCCAGATTATATTTTGAAAATAGACTGACCAGGTTTTATAACTAATCGCTACAAATAATAGCAATGATTTCTACTATTACTTACGAATATATAAACTTAATTATAAACCTTGGAGTTACCTGGAACAACCATATGGCCTAAATCTCCAAAAATATAATACTTAAACAGCTCTTTAGATCTCGAGATTCTTTCCCCCAAAGTACCCGCCAGCTTCTAGCGTCCTGTCTGGTGAGTCTTCATTAGAGATTGAGAAGACTGATGAAGTGTTTCATTAGATCTAGAGGGTGGGCTAAACAGTTATTTTTGGTATTAGGTTACTACGTTATGGCTCTATCCCAGTAATAGGTTCCAATAATAGGTTATTCCAGTAATATGTGATTCAAGTAAACCCCTGCCCTACCGCTAGAATGCGCGCCCGTCAATCACTGCTGTTGCCAATAACTCTTCGGGATCCAATAACGCTTAGAATCACTGCAGTTCTTACAATAACGCCAGTTCTAAACTGTTATTAGAATAACCTATTGCCAGCCATCGTTCTGTTTTCGATCACCGACCTGGCGCTAGTGGTTCTAACCTATTACAAACTTACTTTTAGACATTTTGACTGGTAATTCATTAATTTATCCTCCTCCCATTGCTAATAATGTTAATAATTTGCTTATTTAGTAATCTTACTAATGATAAATAACACAAAATCAACCAAAATTATTGTGTCAATTTTTTTTTAACATAAAATTTTAGAAGCCAATTAAAAGTTGTCAAAATATATAACAAATTAAAAATAAATAGGCCAACTATGATACAAACGAATTCAGCTAAATAAATCTTTAAAAAACATTGTCCTTATTTAATTGTACTGCCAAGATTTTATTTTAAAAAAATACATATAGGTGTTAGTAAAACATATTTGAACAATTATAAAGACTCAACAATTACAAGTAGCTTGTATCAATCTGTTACCTAAGCATGTATTGTGTATTAAAATATTGGCTGTAAGATAAAATAAAGAAGAAAATAACAGAGGTAGAAGCAGGATTCAGGCTGGGCCATCTTAGGTCAAGTTTTTACTATGTCCCAATTTTTTTTTAAAGCATTTGTGTGGACTTCCAAGACTTCTGGTCCAGGAGGTACATTTAGCCTTTATCCACCTTTAGAAAGCTTTGACTTAGGTCCTTTAAATAAGGTGTGGAAAGCACTGTTTGTCAGAGATAAGTGATAGTCTGAGATAAGGCATACAAGGCCTTTATAAAGGTGCAGAATTGGGAATTAAATTTTGAAATAGCAGCGTTACTAATTGTATACAAAAGTATTAAAAAAAAAAAGTTTTGATATCATGTCCCCTCAGCATTACACATCACCAAAGGATTAAATCAAAGTTGCTGCTAATCACCTACTCTCTTTAACATAATTATTAAACAACCTTTCTAGAAATAGGAGAGAAATATTAACACATGGGTTTGGAGATTTTGAAAGATATCTAATTCATAATACAAATTGCAGGAGTTTATCAACTCATTGCCACTGAGGAATGTGATCTGGAATACATGCTGAGGAAACTCTAAGCAGTATTCTGAAAAGGGCATGGAAATAAATCTAAAGAAGAAAGAGTTTGTGTCCCTCAACTCTTCGAGCACATTTTTTAGCATTGAAGATTAGAAAAATGGAGGTCTACTAATCCTTCCTGGAAAGGAATCCTCTATTAATTAAGATATTTCATTGATAATATTAAGAGAAAGGAAGACTGTAGGAATCCTAAACTCGTTCCTGTGGAATAAAAGTGTTTCCTTTAAAAAAAAAGAAAACAAAAAAAAAAAAAAAAAAAAAAAAAAAAAAAAGATTATATCTTTCCTTATCACTATAAATTGTCTTTAAATTTGCTAAAATCTGTGGTGTGGAGAAGAAAAAGCTTAAACGCTACTATCTTTAGAGATGGGTACTCAGAGTGGAAGTTATTTCATAATAAGAGCCCATCATGTTTCTAATAATATCATAAGACAATATATGAGAGAGGAAAAAATCACTTGAGGTACACATGATGGTACAGAAGGATCAATACAATTAGGGTTTCATGAATTAATTGCCACTTTTATTGGAATTAAGTCATCAATCCTAATTGAGGAAAAAATATTTTAAAGAGTATTTAAACCAGGAGCTCATTCAAAAAGCATGTATCAAAACAGAGGCCATAGTATATTTTCCTGAACAGATTAGAGAGTAGGTTGAAGGATGTCTGAGGAAATTGTGGATAGGGGATGTAAAGAAAGGTATGGCAGCAAAAGGATAACAAGAGAAAGATTAGTTGATCAAAAGATGGTTTGAACAAATAACTGATAAAGATTAGGATACAATAACTGAACAAACCTGAAGGTATTTTTCATTTTATAAGTTTCCAGAACAGAAAGGGTAATTATAAAAATCACAAAATGAGATAATGTATGGACTAAAAACTATATAAAAAAACAAAACAAATTACAATAAAGTTTGTACAAATTTATCAACACCCCACATTATCATTGTACAATCACAATGAGTTTTTATTTAAAAGAACTGTTCTCATAAATACTTCACCAAAATATTGGACAATACTAATAACCATACAGATTCAATCAATTTACATCAGAGTTTTTAAAGGAAAAAAACAAAATGAATTAAAAATATTCAGTTTATTTGTTAACAAATCTATTTACAAATATTCCAATGGATTTAACCATAAAAATTATAACTAAAAAGTTGTATGAAAGAAACCATTCACAAAAATAAAAAAGCTATATATCAAAGGACTAAATACATCAAAAAACAGTATTATATTTTACAAAGAGGTAAAACGGTAGTGTCTCGATGGAATCTAATATAAGTGTAAATATCCTTGGAATAACTATAAATTACAAAAGTCTAAATAGATTTTACAACAAGCTAATATATTTTTACGATTTAATAATCATTGCAAGATTTTAACTATTCATTATAATCATAAGATTTTAATGACATTCATTTGTCATTACATTATTATTTGTAATATAACATAAGAAAAAGCATTTGATATTAACTAGCCATTTCAACTTTTTAAAATTACGATTAGAAAACATTAAGACCCTGAATATTGGAGAACTATTTCAGTCTAAGTAAATTTAAATTAAATCTGGTATTACAAAGCTCATCTAAAAGTTTCACACTTTGTATTAAAGTAGAACCTCTCTTAACCAAGAGATTTTTTATCGATTCGCAATGAAACAAAAAAGGAAATCATGAAGATTTATTTACAAATTAAAATCAAAGCATTTATTTTTGTTCATAGTTTCGAACTCCATCTATTGTGATATGATTGTACTATGATCACGAATTTCTGTTTTAGTTCGAACCACGGCCGCTAGGAGCGTCACAACCCATCTTGCGACCAGTTCTTGTTTGCGTTATTAGATCACGTGACCTATCGGTTCTTCAATAATAGGACAGCCATATGAGTTATTCGATAACAGAAGTTACTCAACAGTTATTGAGAACCGATCTAAGAACGGTAACTGGTCGAATAACCTTAACCGATCGGTTCTTCTATCTGTTATAACCTAACAACTTACACCAACAACCCCAATTTATTGTTATTTCTCCATCGTTTTCGATGGAAGATTTAATAAATTTGACTAATATTGTAAAATATAGTTATTCTAAAATACAAATTTAGGTTTATTTATAGATATTTTAAAATATGATCACTGGTAATAGGGTTTTTTCAGTAATAGGTGATTGGTGATAACAGTTCCGAGTCAATAATAGGTTATTTTAAAGAATACGTTATTTTTGTCCCACCTCTAATCAGTTGAAAATTTCACCTGTAGAGGTCGCATCGTTTGCTGTCATACCTTTGTTTGTAGTGTCTGTTGTTTGTTTGTTTGTTGTCCGGTGTTATTAATTCTGTAATATGTGTTCTATTCCGAATTTACCAGTTTGGGTTAACTTTTTTAATACTTTGAGGGAGTTACCCGAACTATGGCAGGTGAAGTCGGACGTTTATAAGAACAGAAATAAGAAGAAATTAGCGTTGGAGAAACTTTTACTGGTATACAAAAACATAGAAGAGGATGCGACTATAGTCTCTTTAAAAAAACGCCTAAACAACATTAAGACATGCTATAGGAGAGAGTTGAAAAAAGTTAATCAAAGTTTTAGGTCAGGGGCAGGTGCTGAAGATGAATATGTGCCTAGCCTATGGTACTTTGAATTCTTGAATTTTTTAAGGGACCAGGAAGTTCAAATTCGTGGCATATCAACGATGCTCCTGGAGGATGACAGTGAAGACTCGGAGTTAAATGTAAGTAATAATAATTAAACCATAAATAATAATAATTACTTAAGTAAAAACCAAGTGATAAACTAACAGTGTTTAATGTGTATTTGATTATCATTTATTGCTTGAATTGAGTAACACTTAAAATTGATAATTTGTTTTCTGATTTACAAATAACAGTTCATCATTACAATGTTTGGAGATAAATAATTAAGCCGTTGCATAGTTAGTTTATAGTCGTTAAACCTAAAACAGTTAGTTGTAGCTATTAGACAGTAAAAAATGTAGGTACATAAACTTTACCTCCAATTGTTTGTTTTAGGAATCATTGGAACCATTACCCAAGAAGGCAAAGTTACCAAGCATAACAGAGTCACTTGCCGAGAGGAACAGGCTCCTAAAAGAAGCTATGGGCAAAATTAACTCTGTTGCCCAACAAAAAGATGAAGCTGATAAGTATGGAGAGAGTTGGTCAGCTTCTTTTAGGCGTCTGCCTGAAGATCAGAAATTTTTGGCAAAGAAGGCTATAGAAGAAATACTCAATTTAGGACATTGTGGTGTACTGAAAATGAACTCAGTGAATTATGATTTTTCTAGTAGCCCTAGCTCTTCCTCCTTATCCACTTCTCCATCAACCCCAATTCCTTATTCCCATAATCTCTTATTAAATTCCCCTAGTCCAACAGTTCCTTTATCCACCCCATCCCCTTGATATGATATAGTCCAACTTGAAGCAAATTCATTTCCAAAATATATCAATATTCAAGAATTATTTTCTGATAAGACATTTAGGTAAGAAACATCAGAATAAACTCTTATCAGAAAATAATTATTGAATATTACTTATTATGTTATACTATTGTGATTATTATTTATTATGTTATATTATTGTGATTATTATTTATTCTGTTATATTATTGTTATTTGTATTTATTATGTTTATTATGTTATTATTATTATTATTTTATTATTGTTATTTGTATTTATTATTTTTTATTAGTATTAATAGATCATTATTTTTATTACTATTATTTGTTTATTTGTTTATAATAATGCAATATTTCTTTTTAAATATTATTATCACTTAAAATTAAATTTAATTTTAACTACTTTGTATCTATGACTTCATAGCCCAACAACCTTCATCTTTAAATACACCTCAGTAAAGTAATAACCCATCATTATAAATATTATTATGAATTTTTATTTTGGGTGTGAAATTAAAATAAAATACAATATTTTCTCATTGTTTATAATGCACACTGTCATAGTTTTCTTCAACATCCTTTGATCCAGATTCCTTTGTTTTTATATTATGGTAAATAGGTGGAACAATTATAAGCAAATTTTATATACTTCTTTTTTTCTCAAATGATATAGTTCGAGAAGTTAGATATAATAAATCCTGATTTAGTTATGATTTAATGGTTCATTGCCAAACTATATCTAATAATTCAAATAGACTCAACTGTTTAATATAAATTAATATTAACATTAAATTTCAAATGCCAGTTTTAAACACTTACTGTCTGATAACACCTTCAACTGATTAAGGTCAATATAATAAGAAATAAACTTATTTAATTTCTTATCTGTTATTTATTATTATTGTTATACATTTAGGTCTCTTATATTATATTTATAATTGTATGTGCTCAATATTAATGTAGCCAAGCAACAGCAACATGCCATTCGGGCTCTGCATTATTCTTAATAAAAATTATTCCAACAAAGTATTTCTATTCAAATCAAATAGTCCCAGAATAAGGTTAACTTTCTTCTTTTTTCATTCTTAACGCTTTCAATCAAGGTCTCAAAACGTGAAAACCCATAACATATTTTAGTTTCAAGAGAGCAGTAGTAATTTATGAACGCATTAATTTTATATAAATGAATTAAGCCCCACAAAAAACTCCTGAATATTTACTCCAAACTCAAAGATCCCATACCACTTCCTATCCGTTCTAATGCCATCTACCGTATTTCTTGTTCCTTCCCCAATTGCAATTCCTCTTATATCGGTGAGACAAAAAACCATCTAAAAACCCGCATCTCACAACATAAACACTCTATTACATGCCGTAATACTTTAGCCATTAAACTTTCTGAACACTCCTTATCCCTTAACCATAAATGAATTAATAATTAAAACAGGTCACTCTTCTGCAAATCAACTTGTCAAAGTAAATATGTTTTATAATTTTAATTATAAGCTGTCTTGTAGTCCGTGATATGTATTTTAGGGTTGATTTTAATTTAATGCCTGGTATGAATCCAAAAATAATTGGAAAGACATGTTCTTGAGTTTGGTATAATTTTTTAGTGTATCCCTTTCTAAACACAAATCGAGCGGTTTGGCATTCAAAAACCGTCGAAAACATGCCAATAGACCAGTTTAATACAAGTGCGTGAGTCGGTAGGAACCAACCTACAGAAATAGATACTTATACATATATTATATTAATGAATTAACAAGGAAATAGGTTGGTTCCTACCGACTCACGCACTTGTCAAACCAGCTTATATGATTTTCTCTCCAAATCAGATTTTCCCATTTTCCAATCTTTTACTCTTTCTTAGAAGACTATTAGAAACTACATACATCTTTTATGTCTCAAATTAAAGCTAATTAAATTTCCTTTAAATGATTTCCTCAAGGTGCTTTATAAAACCAATACTTTTATTAGTATGCGACTGAGAACTTTATTCTTAACATAAAAATTTCAAATTTTGTGAAAAATCACCATTTTTGGCGAGCTGTATCTCTGCAAACAATTAATCTACAGAGCTACAGGTAGGTAGGTAATTTAGGTTTAAATTAACAAACATTTAATGCTCTTTAATATTTCAGTAGATATGGGCGAAAAAATGAAAATAGTACAAAAATTTCGCTCGAGTGCTAAATAATCGCACAAGGTTTTGAGGGTTACAAACTTGGATTTTAACTACCCTTATGGGTCCTAAAAACATACTAAAAATGGTAAATAAATATTTTCTTTTCACTTTTCGGGTCAGTTTCCAGAGACATAAAAACCGGCCTGGTGCATGTTTCTATGGCTTTCTACAACTGGATTCTTGTTTAGAAAGTGATACACTAAACAATCATACCAACCTCAAGAACATATCTTTCCAATTACATTGTTTGCAATTTTGGGAGATTTGAGTCCTGTTCCAACCATTACAGGCTGCCAGTCCAATATATCGCATTTCAAGGCAGATGATACTATAAAATGGGTTAGGAAACAAATTTATATCTTTCCAGTTAAATTTTCATGTGACTAGCTCTTGGACTAGAGGATCAAGTGTGGAACAATGTAGTTTAATTCTGCTGACTGTCTACGCCCTAATGTTTTTAATTTTTTCCTGCTTATACCTGACTTTTTTCACTCAGACCAACACAGCTCCTAAACAGTAGGTCTTAGAGTTACAAATGTTAAAAAACAAAAATGCTCCTACAATTATAAATAGATGTTACAAATGTGACGTTTTTTGTTCAAACCAAAATTTTTAACAGGCGAGAGGGATCTAGCAAGATTGGTCAAATCTAGGTTAAAATTTTTTATTTTGTATTAGGAGAAACAGTCAAAACAGAGTCCCTTACTCATTAGAACATGACTCCTTTTCAAATTAGTGTTATTTAGTATAAGAAGAGTTGAGCTCCAAACAGATCCTACTCTCCTAATATCAACTATGTGTAATGCCCTAGCGTTCTGGAAAAATTCAATTTGGGAAAATAAAATAATGGTTGCCTCTCAAAATTTACAAAAATTTTGGAAATTAATTTGATCATCCAATAAACATATTTCCCACCATACAGTTTCTGCTTCCTATAGCACACCAGCAAGCACAATCTCTTTGTGATCATTATGCTCAAAATGTTTTCTGCATCTCTTCCTTATTTTTATCCATCCTTCCATTTAAATCTTTTGATACACTCCATATTGATGCTAAATTAATAAAAGCAACCATACTTTGAATCACACCTAGGCTGGGTAATATACAAGCTATTCTTCTCCGGAATCTTCTTCGTATTAATTTAAATTACCACACTTCCATCAAGAATTGGTTACCTCCATAAATATTTCCTCCAACTCATGGCAAAAGGTAATAATTCCATTTTTGAAATCTAAAAAAATTGGCCTAGACCTAGATCACCAGCCTCTTCTCCCATTTAGGAAAGCTGCTTGAAAAATTACTACTCCCACAATAATAATATAACATTCAAACCCATTGCGATGAACTCTCAATTATACCATAGGAAGAGGCAGGCTTCCAACTACTGCTAAATTTTGCATATGCACTTTTGTGTGTGGAATATTGTGTAACCAATGCTATTCCATTAATTCATTAAATTTTTAGATTAAAAAAAATAATCATGAGTTTGTAAATTTTTATAACGGAAAAAAAGGCTGTTTGATTTTTAAAAATTACTTTAGCTAAGAAGGCAAAATTAGAAGATGAGAAACAGGAGTTGGTTAGAAGAAATAAACCAAGTTAGTGCTTGATGTTTGAGTCTCCCTCAACAATGAACAGCAACCCAAAGGAACACTTATTAATACACTAACACCACTTACATTCTGTAAGGCCTTGACAATATTTTTTCACAAATGAGGGTGAAAAATATCAAAACTGTATCTAAATCCTAACTGGCCAAACCAATCCAATCTAGCTTCACTTCTATAATCCTCCTCAATTATTATAAAACACCTAAAATTCCATTTCAATATTTAGGCAGCCTCTACATTTCCATCATTCATAACAACAAAGTGGCTATTATTAGAAGAAATGAGAGTAATAATAGAAGGAATTAATAACCAATAGACAGAAATAATTAAAACTTTGTAACATTTTATTGCTACAAAACAAAAACAAGAAAAAAAAAAATGACAGGTTTAAACCCACTTAAAAATAACTATAATTTGTATCTACATTTGGGGTTTATTGTACATTGATATTCAATATTGTAACATTTACATTACATCATTATATTATTATATACACTCGTATTCAATTCATAATTCTTTCCTAATATATGAATATTGACCATCACATTCACAAAATATATAAATATATATGTATGTATATAAGTTGATTAATATATTTATAATAGTAACTTTAGAAATAAGAGAAAAAACCACTCAACAGTTCAACAATAGCAAGTTTGGATCCTGAGAATAGTTTATGTGAATAGCGGCTAGCTTCAAAAAGCTATCTTCGGCTAGAAGGCTTCATTATTATATATCTATAAATATATACAAAATATATACAAGGTTCATAAAAATAATAATATACAAGAAATTGCGGCTAACTATACGTAATGGGAAGTAGCTAAGTTAGTCCATCTAGAGGCTAGATCGGATTCTAGTTACCTTTTGTAGAAGTGCCTCCTACTTGTGATAAGAAGCAAATATGCAATGAGCATATCTATCTTACACAAGCCTTCTGCGGAAAACAACAACTACAACTCTTGTATACAGCCGTAAATAACTAATCACAGGCAAGCACCATCAACTTGCTAATGAAACAATATTATTATTCAATACAGTGTAAACTCACTATTATTATTGTTTTCCTATAATTTACAACTTTCCAACTAAGTTCACTAACATTTTTAATATCAATTTTCAATAATACTTGATCTAAATTCTACATACATACATTAATCATCAAGGAAGAAAATCAAATTTCAACTAAACTCCCTTGATTATAATAGTTCCACATCACGAAGACTAGACTTTTACATTCAAATGAGAAAAATTAAAAACTGAATTGTTAACAAAACAAATATTCAAATCTTTCTAAAAAGAATAATTAAATTCAAATTTCAGATTTTTAGCAAAAAATGCAGAAAATATTTTTGCAATAAATTATGATTACAACTACTTGACTGAGTAATGGAAAATTTGTTTGATAACATTCATCAAGACACAAAAAGTTCTAAGCTGCTAGCTGACTGGTAGACAAAATACATGGCCTCGTCAAAATATGCCTCAAAAATTTATCAACAACATAGTGCACAGCCGATCCTATACAAGTCTAATTTATTTAAAATAAGTCTTGCTGGCCCTATTCAAAAATATACCAAATGCTTAACAAGACAAATAAAAAACATCCTACTTGATAGCTTAGCTAACAATTGAAGGCTTTTACTTAACATCTTTGATTAATTAATGACAAATAATTCTAATTCAAGAGCATCAAGAGGAAGATCAAATTAAATTTTACCTATAACAGATCTGTCAACAGCTGAAATGTACAGTTATTTATTTTTCTTTTTTGATAGAGGCTCAAAGCCCATCTTTAAAGTTTTAATTTTTTTCTACAAAGATAAATTCTCAGAACAGCTCAGCTATCTTCTTATTAATATTGTAACAAAAGCAAGTTGAGAAATAAATAAAACAAAAATAATAATAACAAAAATTACTTTACAAGATTTAAATTAAATATTTACAAATATAATAACAAATTGAGAATTACTTATCATCCAATGTAATTATTGTGCCTATGTACAACTATTAATGTTTAAACGAAATTTGATTTTTTTGTGAATACAATCTATTTATAAGAAATAAATTATGACTTTCATTAAAAACAGAAAAAAAAATTCAAAAGAACTCTTAGATAAAACTATACCTACATCATGTGCCTTAAGGTTAGCAATTATCTATAAGTGTATGTGTGTGTGTATGTGTGTATGTATAATGTACGATTAATTTAAAATCATAGAATTTTTAGGCATTTTATACATATTCAACTAGATTTGGAATTGTGAGTATCTACAATACTTGTGTACTCAGAAGCACAGCAACTGAAGTGGTTTCAGGTACATGGATCAACCTGAGAAGGCCAGATACTAAAAATTAAATGGCTGCTGATAAATGATACCTAGAACCACCACAGCACAGTTCACAGCTTCACTAAAATAACACTGGCCGGCCACCAACTCGCTAATGTCAAACTGACAACTTAACAGCCAGGGCAGGGCTACATTGAGGCAATGTAAGACAGCATCCACTATACAAGAAAAATATAACATTGACAATCGTAAATCAAGAAAAAGAACCATAAAATTCAGTTAAGAATTGATTTAGTGTGATAGAGTTTTACATTTGCCACAATGACAGTAATCTCCACTATACCCTGCCCTCTAGTTTCTTCCTCTTTAATGCCTCGTTAGGCAGATCATCATCAAATCATCAGAACTATGTTCAACAAGGAAGACAATCTACAAGAGGCCACCCTTCCGGCCGAAAACAAATGACGAGACAGATAGCTGGGGCTGTACAGAACCCAAGTCAGTTCGAGGGCGCCGCTTTAGAAGCTTCAGCCTATTGTCAAGAACACCAGTGCCAGGGCGACCTGGGACCCCGAGGAGCTCACCTCGAGCCAAAGATCGTACGCCCCGCCGTAGTAATGATGCTCTGTGCAGCCCGCTCTCCGGCTCTCGACACAAGATTTCCTCCAAGCCAATTTGCTGTTCTATCCTCTCTACCAATCTGAACCCTCTCAGTGTTGCCTGTAAACATTAATAAATGAATGAAATTACAGTATAAGTACATAGATATCAGATCAATGAAGTAATAAAAAGGCAAAAATAAAAATTATGGTGAGGAAAATTTGCCACAGTTTTAATGATATTAGTAAAATGAAATAGGTCAGGTAAAGTTTGGAGAAAAATCTAAACTATTATATAAAAGGACAAGCCATTTTTAGTTGGTGATCACTAACCACGAAAACTATTAAACCAATCTGTACCAAATTTTAACCACATCTTCTTTATAATAAACTCAACTGGTTTTAAATTAATTTGTTATTAAAAAAGAGATAGTATGTAAATAACAGCGAAGTTTGAAAATTGGCCAACAGGTGGCAAGTGCCATTCTACATGAGAGGTTACAGAGGTATGGTGTTATATAGAGCTGGAAATTTAATAATAAAATTTCCTTATATTCAATTAAATTATGTAAAAAAGGTTTAAAAATGTAATGCAAAATGTAGACGCCACTGAAGTTTGAAAATCGACCAATACATGGTAAGCACCATTCTGTAATAAAGTTTACAATGGCAAAATTACAGAACTCATTTGTATCAAATTTTAACTACAACATTTTCATAGTTCTATGAAGGTTAAGGAATAATATTATTTACAATAAAAAAATTTACAATTTTCAATAATACAAATTTTATTGTACAATGCTGAGTGGCAGAAATGAGATTTGCCACACTATCGTAAACGTTCCTGTTTACAAATATAAATCCAACCAGATGAAATCAATAAAATTATTTCTTCCTAATAAAAATTATTACCAAATTCAAACGTCAATCCTTTGCTTTTTGATACTCTGTGTTAAATATAATTCATGGGTCTCTTGTTGCAAGCACCGATAATGCAGTCCATTATCAACTTATAGGTAAAAATAAAAAATTGGATGCCTGATCATGCTTTTAAGTAATCTTCAACTACCTATCAGTTCGATTTTGACCAGGTTAAAAGTACTGCTATGCGCTAAACTATCAATGAAGAAATAATGCTTATTGCATGCTACAATAAAAGATTTTTATCGATAAACAAATAAAACTTCAATTATTAGTTAAAATTATCTAAGTTCTTTACTTATGAAAGAAGGTGAAGCTGCAAGGCGAGATGCTTGTAACTAAAATAAAATCAATACTAACTAATTTTAAACCACTAGTAAATGAATATTGTTTGAAGGGGTAAATTAAAACGTATACTAAGGGAGTGTTATTGAAATGAGATGATCAAACAGATAGTCCTCAATGTGAGAGATGTACTATATTTATAGATATCTAGTTGGGTATAATAGTAAATTTCAGCCAATGATTGAAAGTTATAATTAAGTCCATAATTAAGTCCAATTGAAGCAAGAAGCTGAAAGATGTGCTGGCCTAGTTAGTAGATGGTGTAGTAAACAGAAGATGAAAATGGCGGCTGCAAAAACACAGGCCATTCTTCTGAAAGGAAATAAGTGTAGGCCTAACCCTATTATTAGAATTGAAGGAGAAAGAATACGTCCAACTGAGACTGTCACCTACCTGGGTGTGAAAATAAGAAGAAATTTTGATGTAACGCCTCATTTGGAATACCTTGCCAATAGGACGGCCTTATCATTGAACTGTCTCAGTAGGTTAGGGGGCGCCTTGTGGGGCCTCAGATACCCAGCTACGATGGCGATATATAAAGGAGTGATACTTGGTATCCTACGGTATGCATCTCCCGCCTGGTACCAAAATCTCTCACGCAGACAGATGAGTAGGCTGGCAACAATTCAGCATGATTCTCTGCTGCGAGTCACCAGGGCGTACCGGTCAGTGTCTCATGAGGAGGTCCAGGTCTTAGCAGGAGGGGTACCTCTTGATCTTGTACTGCAAGAAGATGGTTTTAAATTTAAAATGAAAAGGGAAGGCTCGGTGGGACTACCAAATAATTTCCGGTCTCAGATCGACGCAAATCCAAGGAAATGGTTGTAGATAATCCGAGAGTACACGATAGAAGAATGGAACAGGCGGTGGTTAACAACCCCGAAAGGGGCTACTCTTAGAAAATATTTCCCCACTGTTAGGTCACGTCTTCAAGCAACTTGGGTACTCCCGGATTACTGGATCTCACAGTTTTCTCACAGGGCACGGGGGCTTTCGAGCCAAGCTCCAGAAACATGGTAAGAATATTGACCCGCTTTGTCCCAGCTGTGGTGTACCGGAGACCGCTGAACATGTGGTAATTTCATGCACTGCCTTTGAGGCATTGAGAGCCAAGCTACAGAGAGAAACAGGGCTGTATGTTCTAACGGAGAGTGATTTCCCTCAACTAGTATCAGCTGACAACTACTACCCGCATTACAAAAGTTTTGTGTATGGTTGGAAAACTGAAGTGAGGGTAGAGCACTTCAACCTAGGAAGAAGGGGCCACGCCCCAGAAAGAACACTGGACAGGAATGATGCTGACGACAACCCCATCACCGAATAAAGCCTATATAAACGTAAATGTAAAGCTATAAAATTAAAAAAAAAAAAAAAATTGATATAGGTATGTTGTTATTTTAAATTAGTATGTTATAGTTATTATGTATTAGAGTATGTTATAGCTAGTATGTAGTTAATTTTAATACAGTATATTGTATTAAATATAGGTTGTTGTATTAGATATAAGGTATATTGTATTAAACACAAGTATGTAGTTATGTAAAGCGTTTAATGTATTTTAAATATTAAATGTTATTTTAAACGTGTAGAGTAATCTTGAAATGTTAAATGCTAAATGTAATATTGAAATGTTCTGTTAAATGTTTAAGAAAATTTATTCTTGCAATGTTAAAAGTAATATTGAAATGTTATTTTAAACTGTTAAAACCAGCAGTGATGGCTACAAGCCATCCCTGCAAAACCCGTGTAGCCGAGAGGCAAGGAAGGGAAATAAATAAAAAAAAAAAAAAAAAAAAAGTTATAATTAAGATTAACCTTATTGTCAGGTCGAGCTAAGGCCTTAGATGTTGGAACCGATGGTGACAACGCTGATCCAATCGTCTTCTTAATGATGCTCAGGTAACCTACATATAAAAAAATCATATAAGGTGAGATTGGTTACAGGACACAAAATGAACAAATAATTTTTTTTTTTTTTACAAGTTAATACAGTTTAAATTTCATTGTATTGAAGTTCATTTTTTTTAATTTACAAAATGAATGTTGCAATCACTGGTAACATCAATTACTTTTTAAAAGTCAATACATGAAATGAAACAAGAGTTAACAATTTACAAAAATTCCACAAAGAGAACGGCAACACATGAAAAAAACAACTGCTTTTTTCTCTTCTTTCTTTTGTGGTTTGATAATTGACAAAACAGGACTCGAATGATTTCAAATGTGCTAAAAAAATCCCATTTTTAGGACCAATCAACAAAATATCTAGAAATTGCCCAAGAGCTACAAAAAACAGCATTTAAACGATCCAACAAGTTGTAAGAATTCTTTTAAACTCAGTACAGTATTAAATTAAAAAATGTATTGTGTATAATTAGAGCAAAACATTGTGAACAGGTTATTCATTCAAATTCATCAACTTTTTTATGACTTTACATATGTAAAGTAAATATTATTTATTTTAAGGAGCACTTCAACCACATTCTCAATGGACGAATCCAGTGGACCATTGCATAATCCGATTTTAGATCCATCAGATTCATCTTCAGTATCCCCAGGCGATCACACGTTACTTGCCCGTATTCTAAGCATGGGTGCCTTTTTTGTAATTCTCGACGGTAATACTTCCTAGGTACTTTACTGTTTCAATCTCTAAAAACCAAAAACCCTTCCCATATTCTTGATCTAATAACTCAACTTTCTTCTGTCCACCTCCTGAACACTAAATCCCAACCTTTTAACCTGTAAACCTTGTATATATAAGACTACTTCCTTTGAAAAATCCTTTATCATTCGTGCTACCTCCATCTGGAATTCCTTACCCATTCCTATCCGTAAAGCTCTTCCCTGACTTCTTTTAAACATAATTCATGTTAACACCTCCTAGATAATCAATCTTCCGCAATTATGTAAATAGTTAAGTAAATATTTAGATTTGTTTAATATTTTCATACATGATTGTATTTTATTTTTTTCCTGTTGACTATAGGTCCCATAATTACTGATGCATTGAATTTCAAGTCATAAGGCCAGACAATCGTACCAGTAATTGTACATTATTATTATTCTTAGGGGACAGCAAGTCGCAGAATAAAGTTTATTTTTCATTCCATTTAGAGACAATCTGAACAAAAATATATTGTTTCAATTTCTCATTTGAGTTCTCTAATGATCCTCCTTCCTTATAAAATTATTCAACTAAAAGCTCCAGATATCAAATATCATCAGCACAACATAGAGTCTAATTCATGGAAGATCTAATAAAAGAATTCAAATATAACTATATCTCTTATTGAAATTTATAATACTTTATAACAAAAATTTAAATTGGTCAGTTGTAAAATAAAGAAAAATATATTTATTAAAAGAAATACATCATGAATAAATTGATTCACAAACTTAGCACTTACTGTACGGATTGAAAAGAGCTGTCGTAAGAGCCGACGATGAGACAGGAGATGAAGGCCTGTCAGGAGGGCTGTTAACTGGGCTATTTGCTGGGGTAGAAGCCGGTGTTGACATCGGTGTCATTGAAGGGCTGTTGGCTGGCGTTGGAGTGGGCGGGACACTAGGAGTGCACGCCAGGCTCCCGCTCATTCCTGGCGCGCTCCAAACCATCTGGCTGCTACTGCTGCTCGTCGTGCTAACAGATATTTATTATTAATGTTGTTAGATATTGAGTTAATTTTCATATCAATGCTATCAATATTTAAATAAGAATGTAACATTGGTAACACTAATAACTTTCTAAATTACAGAAATAGTTACCAATTTATTATAGTAAATATTATTAAGAACACCGAAACTAGACTAGCCTAACATTCCTAATGGCCAGTGGCATACCTACATGGAATAGTACAAGCCTGCTCTCTCCCCCATATAGGTATATCATCATAGTTTAATAAGACAAAACTGTTTAGAATGATGTGAAAGAAATTATTTAAGTCAAAGAAAAGTATATTTTGATAAAAATCAATATCAAAACAGCAAGAAAGGTATTTGTTTTTTAGTTATTTACTACTATTGTCAACTGGGATAAATTTGCCCACTTCTCAAATATTAGTTTGTACTATTACTGAAACTAAATAAATTTTCCACATAAGGTTGCTAGTTGTATTTAAATTCAATACAATTAGTGACGTAATGAGGTGAAGTCGTCGAGCTGACTGGTGCAAACAGACATTTGAAAAGTGGGCAAATTCACTGCGGATGGCAAAGTCATCCCGGTTGACTATAGTGCCTAAGTCTAACAAGGCTTATTAAAAAATTATATAACGACTTTATTCATTCAAAGAATTACTAATTATTAATGCAATCATTGGTAAATGTAATTTAACTACAGTGGATTCTCACTTATACGAAACTCACTTATAAGAAACATTCAGTTATACGAAGAATTTTTCCTATAACTATTCAGTTATAAGAAGTATTCATTTAAATGAAACATTTCCATTCCCCTCACATTCGTATAAGTCAGACTCCACTGTGTATATTTTTACATATCATTCTTCAAATTAAAAAAAGCACTTTTTAATTGTAAAATTTATATTTGTCTTTCATAAAAAGACAAAAACTTAAATGATTTAGTTGCTAATTATAAAATATTAAATTTAAATAATTATGTACTTATAATTTACTTACAAATAGTTCCAAAAAAAAACAAATCACACAGAAACAAATTTGTGTCATGCACGATTATGCAAATGAATATTTATAAATCCATTTATTGAGTTATGGTATATACTAAATGTGGGCAATAATTATAACACCTTGCAAAATAGTCAAAAAGAATGAAGAAAAAGAAAGATATTCTGTATTGTAGAGAAAGCGATAGGGCAAATAAACATATTTTGAGTTTAAAAATTTAATCTAAAACAAATGAATTAAAAAATATAACATTTATGTATTTGTAAAGTTTTGTCCTACTTAATTTGTTTCAAATATTAACATTTTGAATTCAATAAAGTTTTGGTAAATGCAACCAAAGGTTTTTTTTATTACTACTATTGATTCTTTAAGATTATTTTTAATTATTAATAATTTTATTTTAGTACTAAATTTCACATATGAAGAGTACAGGGAAAAAACCAAGTCATTTTTTTGCACAAATGGATATTATGGTATCATTGGTTTCAGTTTGAGACACTGCACATTCTGACAGGTCAAAACTGGGAAAAAACCGACAAAGTCACAATGTCTAGTGAAAGAACCGCATAAGTCAACATTTTGAGTGTGGATGGCAGTGCGATCTTAGAGGTAATGAATGAAGGAATAGCTAAAAAGAGCCCCAATGAAGTTGCGACTTTCTTATTTAATTTCATCAACAACTACTTGGATGATGACATAGAGCAATTTCAAATATTTAGCAACTAAACAGGAGGCCAAAACAAAAATTTTACAATTTTCCATTTAATACAATTGTGACTAGTAGCAACATTCATGGCCTAAAAGAGATCACGCTTACATTTCCAATCAGAGGTCACTCCTATATTGAGTGTGACAAGGATGTTGGATTATTGAATTTACTAAGTCCAATGGAAATTCCCAAAGATTTCAGGAAAGTTACCAGAACCTCTCGAGCAAAGCCGTCGCCATTCAAGGTTATAAATGTTATACAAAGTCTTATCCTCAACTGGAAGGATCTACTGGATAAAGAATATGTGCGAAAATGTCCATTTACGATTCAACCAGTGAAGGAAATTACAGTGTCTGCCAACAATTGCCACTTAGTACATTACCGCACAACATACAATGGAGCCTTTTTGCCAGCTGTGACCATTCAAGAAAGATGTTGATCGAACAGAAAGAGGTGAATTTGAACTGCCTGTCCAACTATATGGGGTAATTTAACCTTTTTTTATTTGCTGCTACGTTTTATTTTATATTTTATGTGCTGTACCTCTCGCTATTTTCGGAATAAAAAACTGACTTCATGAAATCAAATTACTCAAATTGCAAGCCGAACTTTTTCTTTCAGCACCCATAATGATCAAGAAAGCAAAATACACTGACCTCATGAGTCTTATGAAATATTGTAGCTCAAATGTTCAGAAATTTTTTCATCGCCTGGCACATAAATAGTGAGTTAGTGATCCATGGTAATAATATTTCATTATAACATTAACAACAATGGTAATAATATTTCATTATAACATTAACAACAATGATAATACCGTATATTACAAACTAAGATAATTATTATGAAAATGACATAGTTCTTGTCGGTTTCAGATGACTTAGTTTGTTTTTGTCTGTTTCAGATGACTTATGCAGTTGATTTTTTCCCCAGAACAAATGGGGTTTTGTTCACAATTTCATCTTTTACAGTGCCTCAACAAATTATAAGCAAAAAATACGTTTTTCCCTGTTGTGACATATTTTTTATGGACATTTAAGCCATTGCAGTACTTAATTTCAGTCAATTGTTTAATTGTAATTGTGTTATAAAAATAAAAATAGCTTTATCTCTGTTTTAAAAAAAAAATGACAGTTTTTTTTCCCTGTATTCTTCATATCGAGGGTTTGGAGGTAAAAGTACCCAAGTCCATTCAGAAAAATATGGACTTGGGTACATTTAGCTGCAACCCCTCGATGTACAAAGAACCTTCTTGACGTCAAGAAAGAGTTCTTGTGGTTATTAACTGAACCTCAAGAACCTTACTAAACATTTAATAGTAACAGCAAAGAAATTTATCCATATATATCTATATATATATCTCCAGCATTTCATGAGCAACATATATTAATAAATCATAATATAATCATGCATAATTCTATCTAATCTGTTTACCAGTGAGCAATATTCTCCTTAGGATGCATTATTCGGCTGTTGACAAAGGTGTAGATATGAGTGGTGTCGGAGAAGCTCTTCCCTGGATTCAGTTCTTCATCTTCTTCAACATCTGACAGAGAGTAAGTCTGAAAAGAGAAAAAAAGAGTAATTAATAAAGGAGAGAAAAGATGAACAATTAAAAAATTATTAAAAATGACATGAGTGGATTTACCAAAAAGGTATTTTAATATTTTTTTATTTCTATCTGTACTTAATGGAATTTTATAGAAGATTTGGGGAATGATTGTTTTCTATAATTTAGGTTTATACAATTTTAATAAGACAAAAACTGTTTTAGAATAATATGATAAAGTAAAAACAATTGTGCATGTTTCTTCAACAAACAGTTGAAATAATCATCAATGTTAATTCATTATTTTTTAAATAGAACCTTGGCCTCTTCCTCAATCCTCTTCCATTTATTTGGTCCCTGGTTGCTTTCCGTCAGTTCTTCAAACCAACTTTGTTTAGTTTTTTAAATAAGTGGTGAAATCTTAGAAAAAATTTCCCTCAAAATGTTCAGTATGATAGGAAGTATTTTAAAATGATTATTTAAAATTTTGAAATTAAACATTTGTTAAATATATATTTTTTTAGCAGCAAAACTATGATTTTGATATTCTAATTTTATTAAAAATGATTCCAGAAATTTTCATTAAATTATATAATGAAAAAACTTGATGATTTGAAGTAATTGACAAAATATTAAATAATGAGAAAGAAAAAAGTGTTTACTGGAATAAAAAAAAAAAAAAAAAAAAAAAAAAAAAAAAAAAATACTGAAATCACGTATTTTGTATGGCATATTATATTTAAAGATATTTTTATACTGAATCATATATTTAGAAAGTATTTTATTTCTAAATCTAAGGAAACAAACAACGTATGAAAACTCAAAAAAAAAAAAAATTTCAAAAATTCACTAATGTTCTAATTATTGTGTTATTTCAATACAATTATTTCAATTGCTGTAGGTGGCACGGATAGTGAAAGCAAATTAAATTCCAAATATTTGCATTATACACACAAGAACTTAATGGAACTATAAAGTTCACTACATTAATTTTTGTTTAAGAACCATCAGCAAGCTAAGTTAATAATTAGTTTTATTAGACCTCTACAGCACAATCACCAATACATAAAAATAACCAAACAAGCTGGACGTGACATCAAAAAGCAGCTCAAATCGTGAACTGCATTAATTTTTCAAAGATAAATATCAAATTTTGGATGAATTATTCATCATAGAAAGTGCTTCCAACTTGAACTTATAATCCTGTTAATACAAGCAGAACCAAAAAAAAAAAAATCTATTTATTTTTTTCTTATCATAGACTAATAAATTTTATAAATTATCAGTGAGTAATAAAAAAATGGATAAGCGAGGAAGATCTTTTATACAGGGTGATGTAAAGCCAGCAGTGAATTATATCAAAGCAGACTTTTAAATAACTTTACATTTCTACTTCCTCAACTACTTGTGGTAAGTGAAGTTTAGCAATCGCTTAAATTAATTAAATCTATCATTTCATTAAACGGTCTCTCGACATTCAAAAAAATCTGTTTCTATAAAATTTCTTAAGACCACTTTTTTTCCGATATTGTAGCACTGAATTCAATGGAAGTTTAGGGATAGTTTATTCTGTTAGTTGAGAGTTGTACAGAATGTAAACAACAATTAAATAATGTGGATAAAAACAGCTGATAAAAAGACAATATACTGTTAGTAAATCAAAAACAAAACTTTTTAAGAACACTTTGTAGACATGGATATGCATTTTCGCTGGGGGGTTTATCCTTTTATTGGTGTAACACTTTTTTACTCTAAAAAATGTAACATTTTGACACGCTCTAGTTCTGTTAGTGTTGCTCAGATCTAAAATATGTCGATAGGTTCCTTATCAGAAATTTAATAGAGAATATTTTTTGTTATATAATATTTGTTGCAAGGAGCTAACATGTAGCTCCTGGCAACATTTGGCAAACTGTTTCCTTATCAGAAATTTAATGGGAAATAATTTTTGTTATAAAAGATTTGTCGCTAGAACCTACCATTTAGAAGCTGTACTGGTTTGAATGAAAAAAGTAATGTTTAAAACCCCCTATTTCCTATATAAACTTTGTTTATTTCGAATAACCATTAATCTTTAATTTAATTTAATTATTAATTTAAGTAATCTGATCATTTTAATTCTAAAATGTAAAATGAACAAAGAAGGATAAATTTTAGAACAATTTTGAAATGTAATAAACAGTTGATTTGGATGTGATACAAAGACTGATGGGTTCAAAAGTCCAGCAGACAAACCAATCGGTATTGAATGTAAGTAGATTATAGATTGACATATCCATGATCTATTGCTTTCCCTTGGTCGGGGAGAAATTGAATTTTTTTTTAGTTGTATTTTTTCTCTGGGTCTTATAGCTTTACTTCTAAGCCAAGATATCAGAAATGCTAATTTTTCATATTTTTGGGGGACATGAAAATGTACCTAGTTAGAGATTCCAAGGAACAGAGCTATAACTCTCAAGCATGAAATTATATCTTATGAATTCAAAGAGTTCTTACTACAAAACATTTTTTTCCCCCCTCAAAATACATATGTATATTAATTGTATTCAATTAATATATTAATACAGATAGGTGTTTTTGATTAAGGCAAGAATGTCAAAACTATAAACAAATAGTAGAAAACAAGTTAATATTGAAAATAAAATTTGAGTAAAAACTTTTACAAAAGCACCAATTTGAAAAAATATTTTTCAATATAGTTTGTTTTATTTAATTTTTCCAGGCTTCAGAGATCAGATAAAAAATAGTAAGGCTTCACAATTCCAACCTCGGTTTCATTATAGGATATATTACACAGTCATTTAAATGAGCAATGAACTATTAATAGACAACAGTTAATAGCAAACAGGCAATCGTGGTAGTCAGTAATATCAGGCATTGCGCACACTGCAATGATATATATTGGCCATGCACGTCAAACCTACATCTTACCTCGGTAGTCTCAGTGTGTGCCACTACTTTTTTATCTTTCTTTTCCTTCTGTAATCAATTTCAAATTTATTTTTAGTCCAATTTGAATAATATTAGAATGGTAAATTAAAACAGTTGTCCTGTAAGTGCAATCTCATGCAAAATATATTTTTAAGCACTCAACACACAGGAACAGAGATGTAACTGAAAGTAAAGCAAAAGAATCTTCTTGAGAATGATTCCATCTCACTTGGGGATCAAAGGCAATGAATTGGGCAGCCTAGGAAGCAACATTATCATCACAATGTCCAGCTTTGAGAAAACATAGAAGAACAAAACTAACTGAAAACTGTTAAAAAATAAATAAAAACATGGAAAATCTATAACAGCAACAACAGAAGAGAAGCTGTTATAACTTAGGATCGGCCATACACGATTTACTCATAGGTTTCTTATAACGAAGGACAATCCAGCAAAGTGTGTATCATGCAATTATATACAACTAACGATTACAAAGAAACCTACCAACTGTTGTTAGTGATAATAGTAAAAATATTGAAATAATTATAAAACTCCTTAAAACATATAACTTATTAAACTAAAAAAACGAATAAAACTACAAAGAAAGAAACGTAGATTAAAGAAGGACACTAAAGACCCCCCCCCCCATGTTGAGTGTACATAAGTACTTTAACCTAATCTAACTTCAATTAATGACAAATAAATCACAATTTCAAGTAATCATTATTTTATGTTTGGCATGGTATAGTCATGGAATGTAATACCATACCACTTTATAATGGAATAAGACACACCACTTTCATGAAAACATATTAAATAACAGATGATCTTCTTTTCTGTTTGTTTTTTTTAAAAGTCAATTGAGCCCAGAGATAAAGGAATACAAAAGTTCATCAAATATGGTAAAGAAAACCATGGCCCAAGGGGAAAACAATGGCATTATCATAACAAGAAAGTATTTGATAAGATGCTATTTATAGTAAAATAATTACCAAAGTAGAACTAGATAACTACCTGAATTCCGAGATCTTCAAGTTCTGTGCCACCCCTGACCTTGACACCTGGGCGATCCTCAAGGAGGCCGTGCATTGATGGAGTGGCCAGCTGGCTCCATTGCCGAAGGGTCTCACTGCCTTCCAGTGGCTTCACTAGCTATAATAACCAAATATAACATGATTATAATTATAATTTAGACATCATCAAACAATCATTTTATTTATTGTTAATATGTATTCGGGTGAAGACAACAATGTACTTGAAAATGTGAGGATATGAAATATCCATTTATAAAATGAACAATATATTATTCAATTAGATTAGCCAATCAAAATTTGCTCAGAATGCTTCTATGAACAAGGTTATTAATAATTAACTCTTTATTAAACATTGGAGTCAGAAGGTAATGGTATTTAATGACTTTCTGCTTCAAAGAAGACTTTTAATCCCTATTCTGATAAAAGTATCACACATGACACTTTGACTTTATTAATTTTTTTTTTTAAATCTGGTAGACTTACCACAAGTATTCCACCCTTTCCCCCTCTCAAAGGAAAATATGAGTAAACGTGAAATTTGAGGTAGACAAAGTAAAGATTTTGAATGTTCACACAACCCCCTGAAAAAATTCATGCAAGTCCTTTGATGCATTTCTGATGAAATGGAACCACCAGCAGCGTATCAGTATCTGTATTATTTGAATAAAAAATATAAATAAAAAGTGCAAAAGTGAGGGACTGATTTTATTGGTGTGTACGACTGGTATGAAGAGGGAGTCTGCTCTTTTAATTATATTTTCGTGAAAATTATTAGTAATTATTAAGCTAATGTAAAGCTGTTTCAGTGTTTGTTTGAATGTTTGAGATTATCGAATTATGAGATTAGTGTTTGCGGTTGTAAACTTATTTGTCAGGTCATTGCTAAGGCAAACAGAATTAAAACTAATTGCATGTGACTAGGCGTGAAGGACTGAATGAAATAATAGTTTTTGATTATTTAGTTAATAAACTGTTAACCCTAGGAAAATATTTTTGCTTCTTCTTGAATCATACCATTAGCATTTACAGGAAACACGAGTAACAAAAATTACATCCATTATTAACCTGTTGGTAGAGCGCCAAGGATTGATGATTAATAAAGCTACCCACCCGTTTCTGAAGACATCTCATATCTTTGGCAAAATTTAAGACAACACTTGATGACTACATACAGAAAAGTTATGGAATGTAAAGCAATAACATTAGTGAAGGAGAGATATTCAACATTTAATCAAGTTTCTAGTAATTAAACAATTACTTCAACCCTCTTAGAGAATGTGTGCTGGAAAGTACACAAAATTTACTAAAGAAAAAATACTCTTTTAGTACCAAAAATCCGTATCATTTTTTCAAATGTTATCTATTACCAAAATTTCACGTTTTCATGAGAACGACTCATATATTTGTTAAGAATACAAATTAATGTTAAATAAAATTAAAATATTCATACAAAAAATGATTAAATGAAAAAAAATAATTATAAACTCATTTATACTGAAAAGAAAATCAATCAACTGACCTGAACTTTATCTAACTTGACTGATGGCATGTTATAGCCGGACTGGGAGAGGAAGGAGTCTGGTGTGGAGCAGCCGCCAGCGGTGTCCCAGAACAGAGAGTTCCTCCGCTCTTCAATATCACGCCTCGTCACAGATTCGAGTGCCTTCTCCAACTCGAGATCCCGCTGATGGCTGATGACAGAACCGGGCCCAGCACCCAATCTGTTCACAGGGGTATGGCTCTCTAAGTCGCTGTTAATGAGAGCAAGTGTTAAAGCGAGCAAGCAAAATACATTCCAGCTGGCATAGGATTGGGCAGTGTGATAAAATGAATAAAAAATAAAAATAAAATAAAATAAACTTCAATAAAAACATATAAAAACAGCAAGCAAACCTTTCAAAGGTTAAGCATTCAATATTCTTTTAATTATTAAAAAAGTTATTTTTTTTTTATTGATTCATAAGTGATTAAATGCTGCTAATGACCTGCTTGGATAAATTTAAATTACTACAAAATAAAATAATAAAAAAAATAAGTAATTAAATAAAAGCAGTATTACTCCTTACATGCGGAATTAATGTATAAAGTAAAAATAATAAAATAAAAAAAGCTAATTTATAAATTAAAAAAAAAACTACAAATTCTGCAAAACTCTAGCATTTCACAAACAATAATTCAGAAATTATAAGGCGAATTTTACACATTGAATGTGAAAATAATATATGGAGATGAAGTAAATAACTAAGGTCATGTTTTCAACCATAATTAATACCTCACCAGGAGATAGTTAACATTACAAACAAAATAAGCGATAAATGTTCTGTGAGCTGAAGGGAAACTCTAAATATGGTGCACAGTAAAAAATATGGCAATGATTATTAACTAAGAAATACTCACAGTGGGGACAATACTTACAGTGTTGAAGCACCCAGTCCTGAGTCGAGGCTCAGTTCAGACAGGAGCGATGCAGACAGCTCTGCCCCAATAGATTCTGGGTTCTCTCTCGAGAGAGGAGGCCACACTGATGTTAACTGTGTGCAATAACCGGGACCAACTCGCACCTTCGGGCTCATCTTCTTCTTACTACGTCGTTCCTCTAAAAGTTAATGAAAAATTGTAAAGTAACTGTCTTTAATTTCATGTAATTTGTTATTTCAAGTGAAAAAAAAAGACATTTCGTAACGGATAAATTTGATAATTAAAATGAAGAAGGTTAACGTTAGAATGCTAGAAAAAAATTTATTTTCTTTTTAATCAGATTCAATGCTCTGTTCAAATATTTAGAAAGGTTTAAGGGCTACCTTTAATCGTCATTACTGTTGTCATGCAATTCACTGGTTTTGGTACCGCTGGAAAGAGGGAGAGAGTCTCAGCTTTCTTTTGATGGTAGAATAAATGTAAAATTCGCCCCATATGAACCAAAACCTATTAAAGAAAATTGGAAAATCCGAAAAAACATTTTGATTTTTAACTTGAGTTTGAAACCAGATCGAATGATGAACCCAAAAGACTTGTCAAGCGTATAACCACCCTATATTTTGTGTAAAAAAAATAAAGTTGATACGTTTAAACCTACGTCTTAAGCGTAAATCATGTTTTTTATCAATTTAAACACAAAGTTGCCTACCATTTGGGTCAGTAAAAAACTTGTTTGCAGCTTACAAACTTTGATTTTGCTATTTGGTATGAGAATTTTTTATTTAAGGGTTCTCTTGAGTGCGTGAATTCGAATCCGATATCGTTTCTTGTGAAAAAAAAAATTCTAGTGAATATACTTCACTTGAAAAATTTTTAGCTTTTACACTGTAAAATGTGATAGAAAATTCTTTTAGCCCTAGAATTCCATCTCAGCACCCTCAAAACTCAGGAATCGTATAAGTATATATATAGATATGTATATATAAAATCCAAAAAAAAAAAAAATAAAAAAAATATATATACACCTCCTATAGAATTGGGAGAAATAATTTGTTACTTTAATTATTATTAAAATAATTATAATTATTAATTATTTATTGTAATGATAACTTATTACAAATTAATATTTTACATTATATACAGACAGAACCACATATTAGATTTGATTGTTAAGTATTTACCATTTTTATTTTATTCTTCAAACCCAGAACACATCTCTAACCCGTTTTGTAATCTTGTTTACTGGGTTCTAAAATAACTGAAGTGCGCTGATTACATTACAATTTCATTTTCATTATATTCAACAAAATCCTGTCAGCAACGGAAGTGAGGCAGTTATTGCTATAATGTTTTTTATGTCAACTATCACAATCATATTTTAACATGTTCAACTGCAAAATAAAATAAAAATTGTAAATACTTAACAATCAAATCTAATATGTGGTTCTGTTTGTATATAATGTAAATATCAATTTGTAATAAGTTTATCATTACAATAAATAATTAATAATTATAATTATTTTAATAATAATTAAAGTAACAAATTATTTCTCGCGGGTTCCGCGCCCCAATTAGTATATATATATATTATTGATATCCCTATCAATACACACATATATATATATATATATATATATCGATTAGCGCCAGTAGATATATATATATATATATATATATATATATACATACATACATTCCTGAGTTTTGAGGGTGCTGAGATGGAATTCTAGGGCTAAAGAATTTTTCATCACATTTTACAGTGTAAAAGCTAAAAATTTTCAAGTGAAGTATATTCAATATAATTTTTTCACAAGAACCGATATCGGATTCGAATTCAGCATTCAAAAGAACCCTTAAATACGAAATTTCATCCAAATAGAAAAATAAAAGTTTGTAAGCTTCAAAATTTGCCTGACCAAATGGTAGGCAACTTTTGTTTAAATTGATAAAAACATGAATTACGCTTAGTATAATATTTCAATGCATGCTATAACATAGTTATTTTGAACATATAAAGAAATTTGAATTAAAAATTAATGCATAAAGCAAAATTAATCCTGAAAGAGAGGACTTTCATTATGAAAATTTAAGCATGATAGAAATTTTAGAATTAATGATGACTTTTTCACACTTTTCCCAAATTTGCTTTAAATTCCTGACTTTTTTCTGACCACACGAAATACTTGACATATTCCCAAATTTCTAGAAATTGCTGAATTGTAGACACCCTGTATTTTGCATTTCTATCTAATTACAATGAGTACTAAAAGTTAATTTATTTTTCTTCAAAAATAATCATATACATTATTATCATTTTCTTTTTATTTCACTAATCAATTAGTATTTTTTATGAAAGAAAAATATTTTGAATGAAAAACATTATAAGCAGACCCTAGGATCGGCAATGAAGTACCATGAGTCTTTTTTATTATTTTATTTTTGCTTATTCTTCAGTTCTAATGCTTTATAAAATCATATAAAATGAACTTAAATTTGAATCACAGAAAAGAACATTAGGCCCGAAAACTGCAAAATATTAAACAAATATGCCAAATCAAAAATAATTTTTTCCAAATCATTACATTTTTTCTTATTGAAGCTCCTTATTATTTCCGAATCTAAATTTCAATATAAATAAATTATAAAACTACCTGCTGTCTTTAAAGTTGTCAAATGGCTAATATAAATTTTATGAATACAGTGTAAAATAAATTGTTTTGTGTTTAAAAAATATATTGTATATAACTTCTCTTTTTGAAGGTATTGAGTAGTGTTAGAAGAAAAAAAGAAAAAGGAAATATTGGCTAATTATTTCACAAGAATAAGAATTGAGAATAAAGTAAAACAAATTAATTTACCTTCTCTGTATTCTTCGAGGAAACGCTGGACTTCATTGTAACGTTCCTTACAGTCAGCAAGCTCTGCGGTTAGCTCTCCCTGTGTCTCACGCATTATGTTGATTATCTGGATGTACTCTTCATTTTCTTTAATCACCTGAGAATATAAGTAATAATAATTATAGAATCTATTAAGCAAATAAAATTTTTTTTTCTATGTCAATTCTATAGGGAGTGTAAATTTATGATATATCCCTGGCTGTCGTGAAGAAGTCAATAAGTCAAAATTGTGCACTTTAAAGAAGGCAAATTTTTTATTGCTTTCCAAAATACTTTAATTACTCTACCATTTTTGCCAAAATAGATAATTTAAGGCCTCATAAAGAAGCAAAACTAAAGAAATGACAAGGCTGATGACCTTGCTAAAAAAGGTGCTAAATCCATGCAGTCCTCAGTTGCCATGACCTTAAGAGCAGCAAACAACATAATCAATAGCACCATAGATGCCTATATAAAAAGAGAAAATAAAAATTGGGAATGCCTAGTAACTCATAGACCGAGCCCAAGCTATTTCACACTTCAGACTTACAACTGGACACGACTATCTACAGGATCAACTTCACCGGATTTGAGTCGCAAACAGTAACGTTTGCCCTCTTTGCAACCTGGGCAAGATGGATGGTGAGCATCTGAAGACCTGTCCAGAACTTGCTGGCGCTCCACCTGATCCTGCCACTCGTTACTGGGAGGGTGGACATCGAATGGCCGAAAGGCTAAAGACTGGCATTAGATAAAAAAAAAAAATTGATTGGAAATGGAATTGGATTTGATTTAAATAATCCCAGAGGACTATTTTCGGTTGAAAAATATTTCATTTTTTTTTTTTTTTAAATCTCAATTACTTTAATGAGCTGCTTTACTTTAATAAGTTGCTTTTTTAGCAACTTTAATTGTTGGAAGAAGAGGTTCCACAAAAAAAGCCCCATGTTTATGATCTATAATCTTTGAATAGATTTATACCTACATCAGAACTTGTGCACAAGACTAGTACAGATGCCTTTTAAATGAACTATGTAACTCTTCTCCCATCCATCCTTCCCCATATCGGTGATACATATACGTAATGCATCACACCTGATATGAAGTGACTTATTTAACTGTAGAAGTGTCAGTGAATGAAACTGGATCATTCGTTCCAATGTTAATTGCAGAGCGAATTACCGGCAAATTTTTCCACTGCGAATTTGCTCTGCGATTATTTTCGCCTCAGGGTGTGGGACACTTAAAGCAATACATTTTTTGCTGCTTGCTTTAACATTTATTAGTTAAAGCCCGAGAATTAGAACAATAGTATAAAATATAAATAAAATCTGCCTTTCTAATAAAATATATGAGTTCCATAGAGTTTGGATTCTCAAATTACTTCAATATTTAATTTCCATCGCTGCTAATGATATAGTTATTATAACCAATTACATTTAAATCTAAAGAAATCAAGGAACTGATTAAAGAGACATTGATGAGAGTGTAAGTCTGCAATGATTCAAAACAGAATAATGAGAATTTTCCTCAATAATGTCTGTAAAATTTCCTTTCATGATAAAAAAACAAATAAATTTTCAGGAGGAAATACAGTTATGTTATGATACTCCAAATATATTACAAGATATACCTGAGTCAGCTTCTCATCAGCGGACTGAACCCTGGCCTCGAGATGATCTATCACCTCCTTCATCTGATTTCGCTCCTCTCGCAGCTTGGCATTTTCCAAAGCTGCTAGCTCAAGCTCCTCTCGGCCACAATTCAGTTCCTGTGTAAGCTCACCCACCAGCCTTGCCTCAGTCTCTTCACAGTGTTCATTCTCTTGAGTTAGTCGAGCGGCTTCGTTATGGAGCCCAGCGTTCTCCTCTTCCAGTGTCTTGATCTTCCTCTCGAGGAAGGACAACTGGAGTTGAGAGGTGAACCCAGGACTCCCACCTAAAAAAACAACAACATAAAAATATAAAATTCTTTCATCAGGATTAAAGCAGTTGTTGACGATTTAAATGTAAATTTATATTTATATAAACAATGAATGTTGAAAATAATATTCTCAAAGAATTATAATTAATAATGGAGACATTTACTATACAGCAATATGTACAATAATTTTACAGTACCTTGAATAAGCTTTCAATATACAATTTAAGTATTACGGATATAAAGCATATAAGCTAAATATCTCAGCTATAGAAATAAAAACAAAAATAAAAGTAGGTTTTTTTACAATCCAGATTACTTAGAATGTAGAGGGAAGATTACCAGAGGGCACATTAACCAGTGACGCAGAGTCAATTCCCACCTTATTGTACTTACTTTGTGGCGATTCTTTTCAATAAATCTTGGTATTCCCTTTCACAATAAGGGGGGAGGGAGACATAAGAAGCTCTAATAAAATTAGAACAAAACTTCTTCAAAGGCTCTAATGCTTCTTGAACTTTAGCAAGTTAGATGAAGTAAAGATATTGCCAGGAAGATAAAATAAAACAATGTAAAATATATAATAGGAAATGGAAAAAAGTGATAGAATAAATGAGCTATGGGCACATTTAAATATATAATAGAATTTTCGAGTTTGTTTATCTTTTGGTCATGCTATAGAATAAAAAAAGAGGTTCACTTACGTTTCAATGGTTCTAGAAAGGAAAAATCAATTTAAGGAAACTAACTGCGTGAAAGTTAAGGATAACCAAAACCCAGGATTGTAACAAAGGACAGACACTAAATAGGGATTAACACCAACACTAGGACTAATAATTGTAATGTTTCCTAATGATTAAAGACATAAAATTGTTTGGCCATTAAAACTTTAATATTATCAATGAAACAATAGCCAATTCAAATTCCACTAACACTTGAAGATGATTTTACTTTGTATAAAATTAACTTAATATGGTACTTTGATAAATAAATGTATTATACAAAGCATTTACTCCTCTTTATTAATAGTAAAAACATGTGAATTGTTTTCCGAAACATGTGACATGTTTTTACTATTAATTAGGAGTAAATGCTTTGTATAATACATTTATTTATCAACATATGTGACTCCTTCATTAAAGAATATATTAATATGGTACAAGAAAACTTCAACAAGCTACTGCCAATCTGTTAAGGACAGATATGCTCAACATAAAAGTGAATTATTAAAATAACTAAGGAGTAAAACCCAAGGTACCTTCAGAACGGACTTCGTCAACATCGCTGAGCAAGTTGTTGATGAGTTCGGTCTTCTGGGTCAGCTCATGGTTTAGCTGGGTTATTTTCTCATTGGCAGTACACAGGTCATCCTTTAACGTACCGATATCACTCTGTAATTTAGTCTTCTCAGATAGCAAGTTCTGGCCAATCCTAGTCACCAGTTCTAATTCATGTTCCTTCTGCAAAAATACAACAAAGTTTATTACGTTTAAGATACAAAGGTTGGTCTGTATACAAAATATAATTGAATATTAAATAATTTAAAAACGTGGGTTTAATATTATTCATAAAATCTGATCCTTTATCCAATTGTATATCAACATTGGTTAGAAATGAATATATCTGTCATCCCAGTGAATAAGTGGTTAAGTCGAGTTTTAACCAAAATGAGTTAAGTTACTAAAAAGAAATGTGAAGGTGTTTTTTTCATGGTGAATAAGAGTTTAAGTAAGATGTTCATTTTAAAACAACTTATAATGAATGAAAATGAACAACTTATCTTATTCACCATGAAGAAAACACCATCAAATTTCTTTTTAGTTACTTAACACATTTTGGTCATAATTCGACTTAATCAATCATTCACTGGGATGACAGATATAATATATTACTTTCGGTCTTTCAAGACATTATTGAATAAAAGTATTAAGTAAAAGGCAATACCTGAAGAAAAATATTAAATGGAAGACAATATAAAAAGATCAAAGGGTGGATTCAATAAGTGTTCCATAGATATTGCATGTAAGTTAGGAATTAAGGGGCATTGGTATCCGAGCCCATTGGAGGGAGGGCCTCAAAATGTGAGGTAAAGAAGATCATGTATTCGAATCTTATATGGGTGGGTTGAAATTTATTTAATGGTGGACCCATGGAAAGACTCTTGATCTTCGTAACCTGACTAAAAGAAACTGGTAACCATTCAATCAAATAAAAAAGTAATTTTGTACTTGAGTACTTGATGGAATTACAAAGGGGTTTTGCACTTATTCCAGATAAACTGGACTAAGCATTATTACACAACAGATTCAGAATTCAGCACTTCAACTGGACAACACACCAGCACTTCATTCAAGTTGGGACCAGGCCAAAGTCATGTCACATTTCGACTTGCTAATAAGAGAGAACATCTTTCTTCCAAAATACTGGACCCTCATAGTATACATCTTTTTCCATGTCATGCTATCATTCGATAATACCATTAGACCCTTTCATAACGTTATCAATTAAATTATAATTATTACTAGTGATCAGAATTTTCAGTAATAGTATCCAGGAAGGCCTCAGTAACATTGTTTTGAAGATTATGCAACTAATTGTCACTCGTTTTTTGTTAAAATTCCAAAATGTTTTCATTGTTAATTTTATGTAATAATTATTTCATACATCACCCTTTCAATATCCAACAATTTAAGTCTTCATTTCAATCACTAAATACAAGGCCCCCTCTTTCCAATCTCTAAAATCCATCCTACAGAATTCATGTATACCAATGTTTCTTTCTTGTCCACTCCTTTACTATCTGGAATTATCTCCTTGTTTTCACAGTGCTTCTTCCTTCAGAACATTCCAAACACTGTTCTTCCATTACCTTCTCTCTTTCCAGACTGGTGTTTACTAATTATACGGATGCCTTATAATAAATGTCATTCTAATATATCATACATAAAACATTTGCATGAATTTATAATGTTCTAATAATAATGATTTCATTTTTATTTAGATCATTTTTTATTCTGTATTATTTAAAAAAATATTTTTTGTTGTTTATTTTCTACAAATATCATTTATTTTTATCTTTTACCAGGTATTATATCACAAGTTAATCGTTCTTTCAATTTCGTATATAATATTTATTTATTTATTTTTTGTTATCTCATAATGTAAATCTGTATTTACTTATAATTATCTTGTATTATTTTAAAAATCTCCAGGACAGATGTTTAAGGGAAATTTTCCAAGAATAAAGTATTCATTCTGTTTTATATGCAATGGAATAATTAGGCAGATCTCAAATGCTCTTCGCTCAAGAGATAAAAAAACAAAACACTAAACCGTTATTTTCAATGACGATGGTCAGTGAAGTTCCCAGTGAAGGCCAAAGGTATAATTTAATGATGAAAAAAATATCAAGGAGGCCGAAAACCGATACGTGAAGATGAGGTATTTTGCGTGGGAGAAGGGACTGTAAAAGATAGGCACTAATAAAATTATCGAGCATACGATAACTACTGAAAAGCCTTAGAAATAGAATACACCTCACTGATTGAAGTAAAAGGATATGTAATCTATTAGATTTAACTAATTAATTGAAAATGTAGTTAACAAGTGATGGCAGCCTGATAGACTAGTGGTATAGGGGGAGGTTGGTTATGTTCGCGAACAGAGAACTTATTGGAACCGGTTCTTATCTAACAAGTTCATTAAACAACACTTAAAATAACAGATCTGTCAAAGGTCAGCAAAGATGAGACCGAAGATAACAGCAGGTTAGCTCATTTCTATTTCTAATATTTAATAGAATAAAATCTCCCTAATTTGTAGTAAAGAGTAAAACCGGTAGCCTTGGACTTTACAAGTAAGGTGAACCCGCAACACCTAACCGATTTCCTGGCTTTAAAGTAAGATACAAAGATCATACATAACCTTACTAATGCTGATCGGATAAAAACGATTTCTTATTATTGTAAATAAAGTTTTAATGGATCTTTTCTTATTAAATGTCTGTTTTTACAAATAAGATTATTAAGTGAAACAACTTCACAAAATCAAAAAATTTTATACATATTTATATTTATATTTAATTAGAAGCTAAATATTTGCACAATTTTAACATATTGTGGCATTTATGTATGTATGTATATATATATATATTTATACATATATCCTCATTTTCTACATATGTATTTTATTTTCAATGTGTTATCAACTATTCAATTCCAGAACTAAAAAAATCAGGGGTTCATGAAGGAATAAAAAATCAGAAAATGCGTTTTTGAACTGAGAATCGTTTTCAGAAAATGTAACTTAACCTAGGATATCCAAGTTTCTAAACAGATGGAAATCTTTTCAAGATGTCTAGTAAATAATGTGGGTGTGGAAGGACTTCGTAACACAGCTCGGTTAGTTTCTTTACTGTCTGTAGTGAAAAATGAGGTCTGGCACGGTCGTGTAAGAGCATAGTTCCCTTCTGATTAAACAATGTAGGCTGTTTTTTGAAAAGTTTTTGATGCATTATGTCAACATAACTATAGTACAATGTGGGTGTGATGTGTGAATATTATATATAAATGCCACAATTAACATATTACGTAAATATTTAGCTTCTAACATTAAATATACTGAAAATTTTAAAATATTACTAATTTATCACAAGAAATTCACAATAGGGAGGCCTAAATTACTTAATGACTTTGGAGTGACAGACGCTTCGACATAGAAACCATAATCTTTAAATAATTTCTTTTATTTTTATATGTTCCATTTCTCGAAGAAAAAAAATATTACTTTCATTATTAAATTCAAATCAAATATTATGTAGACCACTTAACAAGAATGGCGTATATTATCTACGAACTTTAGAAGTCTATAACTTTAAAAGATACTAATTGTTATATGTTTTATATAATAAAATATTAAGCAGGTAGGACATAACTGGCCATTAGTGGCCGAGAGGAGAAAGTGGTCCGTAGAGGGCAACGGGCTGTCAGCAAGCCAGTTAATATAGTTAGTTCTAGGATAGCTCATATCTTATTATCTAGTTAGCCCTGGGCCTAGTCTATGATTACCACCGCCTCTAGGATATTATGGTAGTTGTTGCTTCGTGAGTATGTGAAAATAAAGACATCAAATTTAAATTGTTTACTTATAATTATTATTATTTAAACAATATACTTTATTTAATTCCTTGTTTGTGAGGCGGTACCATAGATTGGATTTCTTCAATTCACATTTAATACAACTATCGTCGTTTACAGTAGACAAATATTTATCGTTAGATTCTTTTCTTATTCTCGGAAATGGCTGAGAAGAAGACCTATCCGGAAATTTCCATCAGGGGTCAGGCTCGAATTTAATTATGTTAATGAATTTACGTTCCTAAAAAGCAAGCACTTATTGAAGGTTACACGTCATCAGCAGGGCTGCCCGAGGGTTTTTGGGAGATTTTTCTCCCGTGGGGGAAATTCGAATTGAATTTTTTTAATCGATTTTAATTTTTAAAAATCGTTTCGACCTAGTGGCGTATAAGTTGGCTGTAATAAGTATTCTCTTTATTTTTATAACAATATCTAATTACATAAATACATTAAATAAACGAAGATATCTTAATTTCTAATTAAAGATCATCAAACAGATTTTTATGAACTTAATACCTCATTATAAAGATGATTAGCAACATTACTCATTTGTCTTTTGGGGGAAATCGGGGGGGCAATTTTGAAAAACTGGTTGGGGGAAATTGGGGAAGTTTTGCTTTGACGCGGGGTAAAAATGTATTTCAGAATCGGCAGCACTGCTAGTAATACAGATACGACCATATTCCCAACTTTGGCTCTGCCATTTTTATATTTTAAACTGCAGTGTGAGAGAGAACCAATGGTGGAAGTAGAAAAATTATACGGAAACCGGTTTCCCAATACTGAAAACTTCAGCAATTTTTGTTAAAAAGGGATGATTGAGTAGAGTCAAGTGGGGAACGCTGGAAACAGGTAGAAAAGAGACCATTTTTATTTTTAGAAAAAAAGAATCAGCTGTCTTTAACCTTCACCATTATGCTCGAAAAATATTAAAATTATATTTAGTAACTACTTATTTTTTAATACTTTAAACAAAAATCTGTTTTTTTTACCGTGTACCTCTAAGAGTCTACCAATATGGGGAAGACTAAATATACATTGAACGAAATAAAATATGAAAAAAAACAGAAAACGTTTAACCTATTATCGTGTTACACATCCAAATTTCGGTAATCAAAAGCAAATTGATAATATGAGAAACATCGTTTCATCTTATACTGTAATTAGCATTGTGTGAATAAAATGGAGGCAGAAATTCGTTAGGTGTATATTAGTTAGAAATTGCCATAAACTTTGTTTACTCAAACAACTTCTTGAAGTTAAAGGGTACATAGATTTAACAGAAATCAATTAGTTCTTTAAGACAATTTTACAAAAAACGATAGTCCATTATTGTTTCCGTTTATCATGCATTTCGGCATCCAATGACAGCGGTTTAAACATGGCGGGGCATGGTAAAAAGACTGATTAAATTTCAACACCAACAAGAGCGAATGATGATGTTACAGTGTACCCCACTTTGACTTCTATGTTTACTGTATTAAAAAAAAAATGAAAAACAATCTAAATAACTTATTCTTCCTACAAAGTGATTTAATTAAGCTCTGCTCCTAATCTCAATCTTCCTACGTTGCGTCACGTCTTGTACTTTTATCATCGGTTTTATGAATAATACTAATTTAATGATTATGGTAAAACATCCTTCTGTTTTACTTTAACAATTTCCAACTACAATAAACATGCCCTATTCATCGAAAGAGCCACGTATAATATCGGATAATTTAAATTGCAATACGTCCCTCACTGAGTAGTCTTCTGACTGCTTCATATCATCATAGGTCTATTCATAACGCCGCATCTTTCAACAGTACACTGCAAAAATATAAAGATAAATTAGATAACATAACTAAAAACCTACAATAAAACTAACTTTGGTTATAAGATATTATTGATAGATCAAAATCCTAGAAAAAGTACTACACCTAGTAAGATATGTTTCGGACCCCTCATTGCGGCTATGGCACTCAGGAGTTACTGGCAAAAACCGTTTTCACTTGTTAGCCCTAATGCTGACCAAAAAGTCCCATTAAAGAGCAATACGGACTGATAGTTGCTGAAGGGGACGGCTCGTTGGTTTCACCGCAACTCTGTAATCCGTCAATAAACCAACTGGCCTTATCATAACTATGGCCGAAGGGCGTACTATATTAATATTATCCTTTACTGATTAAGAAAATAGGTGTAGTGAACATTAATACAGATTAGAGCGATGTAAAATCTGGTGTATTATCAGTTAGCAAACTAAAATATTTATAATTAGTCAATTATTTATATTTTTCAAACTAAGGAAATTAATGTTGAATACTCGTTCGCAATTTCTAGAAATTTTAATTTTCCATTTTAAAAGATTATAAACCAATCCGAAACATCTTTTCGGGACTGTATGTCCCTTTATCTATATCTGGCTAACGAATCATTATTAAAAGGGAGCAAGCTATTTTGAGTTTGTGATCACTAACCGCGAAAACTGTTCTGCAAACTGAAAATCTGCAACAAATTTTAAGTACATCATCTTCATAGTTCAAGGAAGGTTTAGCAATAATAAAATTTACTGATTTTTATTGAATTGTCAATAAAAAGCGATAAATATGTAGTGCGCAGTGAAGTTTGAACATCGACCGATAGTGGCGAGCACCATTCAAG